>JAYMTA010006414.1:0-10436 GCA_036897625.1 Pelargonium cotyledonis
TTATTTACATGTATTTTCCCATGTATTTATATAACTAATGAAAATGTTTATGCTAAAAAATGAATATATATCAATGTTATAATATTTACTTACATTTTATTTATTTAGTGAACAAAAATTAAATTTACGATTTTTAGAGTACAAACGTTTATGAGTTATACACTAACAAGTTGCACAAACTTGTTATAATATATCAAATCTTACGGAAAAAAATCAAACGATTATTTTCGATGATCTATAATAAAATAGGTACAAAATATTAACATATAGTTGTAATAAATTCATTAAAATTTTGGAACTTGTCAATTTTCTACCCTATACATTTTCTTTAGCAATATCAAATACATGTAAAAAAAAACTATACATGAAAAAATATTTTTCCAAATAAAAATAAAAACTTCAACAATTAGGTTAAACTTTTATAAGTTGAATTTTTTTTTTTATAAGTAAGCGGTACTCTTTATCCGAAAATCGCGAAGGACAAAAATAAAAAGTGCCAAGAAGCAATCAATCACACAGAGAGAGTGATGGATTTGCTAACCAAGAATTGAAATTCAAGTTACATAAAGAAGAGTCAAAGCTAGAAAGCAAAGAGAAGCAATAGCTTTGAATGTGAAGAATCGTGTCACCAACGCTCGGAAAACGATCTTTGAACACCAAATCATTGCGGGCAAGCCAAATGTGTAACATGCATGGTATAAGAGTCATGATACCAAAATGTTCTCTTTGATCCACCCGCAAAGTTAAAACGGAAACAGATTTCTATTTTTTCCTATCAGTCACTCGCAAAATGTTAAAAGAGTGAGGACTTCAAGCTAATTTTTTTAGTAATATTGGTTCTCTAACATTTTCTAATTTTTCGATTTTGTCATTCATTTTCTTGCTCGATTCGATCAAATTTGACTGAATTAATCTATACCTTAACATGCACTAGAGTTAAAAGACTAGTAGATGATATGGGTGCCAAGGATAGGTCACTAGCTTAATATAATATTTATGTTTCGACAACTATGCATGAGAATAATGAGCACGCGGAATCGTGAAGACCACATGCACGGAATTGGGACATTGCATTATTCAACTTCGAGGACTAAACCAAACTAAACAAAGTCTCACAATTAGGTTAGGTCAAAGAATTTGTATTTCTTCTCCATCAACTATGAGTAGATGAGTTCCTTGACTTCAACCTCTATATAAAGCTCATAGATTCAGTTGTCTCTCTATCATAAATCCTAAGTCACAAGAAGCAACAACAAAAGCAAGATGGTCATGACTATTGCTAGTGCTTCAATGTTAATTATGGTGGTTGTTGCTGCCCTTGCATTTGCTCTTCCTCCCACTCAAGCAAGACCTCTTCCATCACCCGACAACACGATGATCGCGATGGTGACTGAAATTCATGGAGAGTGGGGGAATGCTAGCGAGGGAGGTGGTGATGGTCCGAGTCCAAGGTCACCAACACATGAACCGAGACCAAACTCAACTCTTATGATACTTGAAGCAGAGTCAACACCAACACATGATCAAGTAAAAGATGGTGATGATTATGGTCCAGGGTCACCAAAACACGACCCGAGACCAAACTCTACTTCAACAACAGTAGAGCCTAATCATCTCATGATACTTGAAGCAGAGTCACCACCAACACATGATCAAGTCAAAGATGGTGATGATTATGGTCCAGGGTCACCAAAACACGACCCGAGACCAAACCCTACTTCAACATCATTAGAGTTTGATCATTTCATGATACTTGAAGCAAAATCACCACCAACACATGATCAAATAAAAGATGGTGATGATTGTGGTCCAGGGTCACCGAAACAGGAACCGAGACAAAACCCTACTTCAACATCAGTAGAGCCCGATCATCTCATGAAACTTGAAGGGCAATCACCACCAACACAAGATCAACTAAAAGATGGTGAGAGTCCAGGTCCGCCGTCGCCAAAACAGCTACCAGGGCCGGGACCTGTACCTACAGTTTTTAGTTTAGTTTCATCATCCTAATTAGTTTATCTAGCTAGCTATGAAGGAAATAGAGCTGTTGATGATGCTAAGGCTACTCATAACTCGATCAACTGTTTCTTTTTGTTGGGTTAATGTTGTATTATTTATGTTCCCATCAACTGAGTTAGCTAGTTAATTAGTGTGTAATTAAAGTTCAGTTCTTTCTCATCTGAAGTAATTTTCTAGCTAACCGATATTTTCACAAAAGCCTTAGCTGGAAAGAAATATAAATTGCTTGTGTTTGTGTTTGTATTTATGCAAATCCTGTGTATGTGAGCAAGTTTTCTTTCTATTTGCTTTGTCCCAGTTTTTGTTCTTGACCTCACATGTTTCACGTACGTTTCTGAAAATCAGTCCAACTTTTTTCTGTTAACTTCTAAACTAATATATTTTCAATAATATTATAGATGTATGAACCTAATAATTTTAGCAATAAGTTGATTCTAACCGTGAATATAAGAAAGGGTAATTACAGTAAGCTCTCCTCTATTTTGGACCAAAAACACATGACCATTCCATGTTTTAAAAGCCGACAACAAACTACCCTTTCTTTTTACTAAAAGTGTAAAACGTTGAATCTAACATAATATTCTATTTTCGTTAACAAGTGTTGGTCACATGCTGAAAAAAATATATTTTAATACCCAAATCCGGCCATGGGCTGATCGAACCGACTCAAATCTTGCAGTGACAATGATGATCCCCGGTGAAGTGCGACGGATTGAGAGTGTCGCCGGTGGTGATGGTGTTGCAGATCGGCAGTGACTGTGCCACATCCAACCACAGACAGGAGCAACAATGGAGGTCTGGCGACTCAAATCTGATAGTGATGATGACAGTCTGGTAGAGCGCAGTGGGACGAGGGAAGGGTTGTTTATGACAGATATGGTGAGGAGGAAGGGAAGGGGCCCTCTCCGGCTGCAAGAGCCACCGGAGAAGAAACGTTGAAGACACTTTACATTTTTCTGAGTTGTAATTGCATTTTCTGTTATAAATAACTAACGGAAAGAATAGCATGGCTGCAAAGGGTAGCCAAATGTTAGAAAAATTAGTTAAGGGGTGTCAACTGAAATAGAAGCTTACCATATAGAACTTATATGTAATTACCCTATAATAATAATAATAGCAACGTTTGACACATAACTAAACGACTAATTGATGCATAATTCAGCCACTTTATTTGCATAGTGTTTGACCAGAATTAAACTACCTAACTAACTAATATTGGTTTTTATTTTCTTCTCTAGCTATTTGTTAATTAACATTTTCAAAGCGATTGACCATGTTTTCTATATCTATGCGCGCTTAACCACCAACATATATTCTTCATCCGTCCTAAAATGAGTGTCCTCTTTTTTATTTTGAGAAAAATTAAGGAGAAGTTAGTGTGATATGTTTACTATTGTATCCTTATGATCATGTGATGAGATATTCTAACTAGCTTTTTAGAATAATATTATTGGCAATTCATGCATAACTAACTTATTAGAAAAAGAAACAAGACACTCATTTTGGGACAAAAAAGGGAATTGAAACAAGACACTCATTTTTGGACGGAGGAAGTAATAATTAAGTGTTAAAAGTCATGGCACCTCAATTGAAAACACAGGATGTGTGAGTAGGAATAGAGCTTATGTTCAATCCCCACTCGACATACCCTTGGAGAGAGGTTTAAATCTTAACTTGTGAGCTCGTCTCGAATGGAGATTAGTCTGTGTATGGTCAAATAGTTTAAAGGTGTCTATCCTGAAAGTGTGAAACTGCTCAGAAACTTCACGGCTAAACCAAAAAAAAAAAAGTCATGGCACCTAAATATTGACCTAGCTGCCTTTGACTAATCAACCACACACTATTGATTGACTATATTTTGTTTATGAATTTCCGTACAATGAGACACACATTTTTCTATAAGAAATTGTGTTGATTAAAGAAAAATATGCAAAAACATAAAATTGGATCAACTGCTTATCATTTTTTTTGTTTAACGGAACTGCTTATCATTTTTAATTACATGAGTTTGAATGTTATGGTTGACAATTGCTTATAATTTTAAGAGTATATATATGGTTTGAATAATTAGATTGAATGTTTAGTCAAGTTGATTTTCTAATCATAGCTTTACAATTCAAGTTCTTTCACCCAAAATTGTATAATTAAAATTTATTGAATAAATGTTTATTTTGATCTATGTAGTATTCAAGATATATTATTTTAGTCTCTAAATTATCAAACGTTTTCATTCAGAATATGTAAGTTAATATTCGGTTTTCTCCTGTATGCCCTCATGTGTTCTTATTGTAACAAATTCAATGGATTCAACTGTCTTATTTTTTGACTATTATTATTGATAATTCATGTATAAATAACTACCTAAAATAAAAAGTTGACAACTTTTTGAACATTTTTCTTAATTACACATCAACTATACACATGAGGGTATACAGGAGTATTGTACTCAAGTATTGTTTGTTACTATTAGCTACTATAAAGTATGTCAAAAATTTTTCCATCTAAAATTTCAGTTAAAATTAACGGAATATTCCAAAAAATCAGTCATATGCCCAGCAAATGACCAATATTTTTTTGAAATTTTAAAATTGCCCTTCACTGTATTATCTTCTTCTTCATCAAGAACATGTTCATCATGTTTTTCAGGAAAGTTCATAGTTTCACCGGAAACTTCAAATAATTGTCGGAATATGTTTTTCTCCACCGGAAAATTCAAGTGTTACCGGAACGATTTTTTTATACCAAATATTAAATTTTGTACCAAAATTTGGGTTTAATTTATGTTATTCAAAATCTCAAATTAACAAATCAATTAACCAAAAGTCAGCCAAAATGAACCCAAAATTGAACCAACCAAAATTAACCCAAACACCAGAACCAACACCGGCGAGGAGGAGCAGCCGATGAGGACGAGGAATAGCACCGCCGACGAGGAGGAGGACCAGCACCGGTGGTGAGGAAGAGGACCAGCACCAGCGAGGTCACGACGAGATCCGACGAGATCTGGTGGAGAAGTTCGGCGAGGTCACAACAAGATCTAGCGGAGCATAGAAGCCTGTTGTTGCTGTTATTCGGCGAGGACGTCGTCCATGGCAGGAGCTCGCGCCGACGGTGGAAGCTTCAACCAGATCTGGTTTTGCCGTCCATGGGAGGAGCTCACGCCGGCGTGGTGATGTGGTTTTGTCGACAACAAAGCTTTGCAAGACCATTCCTTGACGCACAACGTAGACGACGCAGGCACGGTGGTGGACGATGAGGGTGAAGGAGATGGAGGGTTTTGTTTTTTTATTTAATTTTTTATTTAAAGTTAAGGTCTGTTTGGCAAGTGTTTTTAATTTATTTATAATGATATTTTGGTCATTTTAACACAGTGGATTGAGATTTTGATGAAATTTTGGATGAAACGATATTTGACATATTTCAGAGTAGCCAGTAGCAACAAACAATATTTGAGAATAACCAGATGTAAAAGATGTATTGTTGAGGAGAGGTATTTGTAATTATCATTTTTTTCTTTTGTCGAGGATGTGATCAATTATTTTGGGATGAGAGTATATGTCTTACCCTTTTAAAATATTTCATACTTTCCCTATAAAATTTATCGTAATCAGTCTTACAATTTGATGAAATTTAAGTTCTTATTTTTTTAAGAATTTTGATTTTTTTTTTGTTTGCAATATTTGACTCCGCCAAATAAAAAATTTAGTCATTCATCATCAGAGACCTTCAGTTAAACTACAATTTTTATTATGTTGTTTGCCTATCACATTTGCATTATTGTCTACGAACATTTTCATGTCCACTAATACTTATAAGCATACACAGGGAATTCACGGAACACACTAATGACGATAACAGATTATATTTACGGAAGAAATTCAAGTTCATTGTCATCATCATCTCTGAAATCATCACCCGACGACATGATCTTAGAGATGACAATAATGTAAGTGTAAAGAGTAACAGCGTTCTAGATTCATGCTCACCAAAACTGGAACCGAGAATAAACTCTAATTTAGCCCCATTGAGGCTTCACATGATACTTGAAGCTGATTCTTCGACATTGTCTCCACCAACATATGAGAGAAAAGACGGTGAAAGTCCTGGTCCAGGATCATCACCACACACACCTACAACAAACCCTAATTTAGCACCATTGAGGCCTTACATTACACTTGAAGCTAGCTCTCATTGGGCACTGTCTATTGAAGATAATTTTGACATTTTACATAGTTTTTATGAAGAGTTGTGAATGAAAAAAGCATGTACCTTATCATGATGATTGATGAATATATTAATTTGTGCGTTTTAGATTGTGAGAGTGTCTTTTAATTGTGAAGAGTTGTAACCTTTACGTATATAAGTACGATGCAAAGTTGTATCCTTTCATTGCATGACCCATCATATATAGGTAATGCACAACATTTGCATTTATATATACTAAATCATTTTGTGAGTGAAATAATATTCATTCTCTTGTGAATTTCAACTAGTTTGTGTGAGTTTATTTTTCAACAAAGTGCTATCAGAGCCTAAGATTCAAGTATCCCTCTAGAGAGAAGACTTGTTTAGTCTTCAGTTGAGAAAAGACTTGCGTAGTTTTAATTTGTTTTGAAAAGAAAAAAAGTTAAGATCACTTGTGTAGTCTTGTGTTGAAAAAAGACTTGTGTAGTCTTGCTAATTTCAAGAAAAGAAGATGGGTAACGGAATGTCTCAAATTCAGATGTCAAGATTCAGCAAAGACAACTACCTGAATTGATCCATTCGAATGAAGGCAATTTTGAAAAGAAAATAGTTATCGTGTAGTCATGTGTTGAGAAAAGACTTGTGTAGTCTTCTGTTGAGAGAAGAAGATGGGTAACAGAATGTCTCAAATTCAAATGTTAAGGTTCACCAAAGACAACTACCTGAATTGGTGCATTCGAATGAAGGCAATACTAGGCGTGGACGGTGCATGAGATGTAGTGGAGAAATGTTATGTGGTGCCCGAAGATGAAGCATCCATGACTCAAGCACAGAAGAAGACTCCACTAGTACTCAAGAAGAAAGACCAAAAGACAATCATAATCATCCATCAATGTTTGGATGATGCAATGTTGCAAAAGTTTATCTAGGATGGAATGAGAGCTTTTGATGATGCTAAGGCTACTCATAATCGATCAACTATTTCCTTTTGTTGGAATATTAATGTTTTTTTATACGAAAGCGATACCTTTTATTTATACAACTGAGAGGTCAAAATAAAATTAAGTACAATAAAATGCAACCTCCAACCGTCAAGCCAAGCATGCATGCTGACGGGGTTAGAGATCCATAAAGAGAAAGGGAAAGTGATATAAAAGAAACTATCAAAACAACGAATGAGAGAGTAACTGAGACTCTTGATACGGAGGAAATAACTTTCAGTGCTCGGAAATTGGTGATTGAAAATTAGGCCGTTGCGAGCTAACCAAATATGCCAGAGAGTGATAATAAGGCAAATGGAGTTGGAATATTAATGTTGTATTTATGTTCCTATGTATTAACTACTGAGTTAGCTAGTTTGTGTGCAACATATTAAAGTTCAATTCTTTCTCATGATCCAAAGTAATTTTCTACCCCATATTTTCACAAATTAAGGTTGTTTGTGTTTGTATTTATGCAAATCCTTGAATGAGAATTTGCCAGCAATTAAGTTCTTTCCCCTCCTCGTGCTTGTGTGATTTTGTTGCTGTGAATATGAGCAAGTTTTCTTGGTTTCTGTTCTCGACCTAACAACGGATGACAGAAACGCGTTTATATACCCAAATAAATGTAAAGTTCAAGTTAGAAATTACTTGCAATTAATTGGCTCACCAAGCAATTGATATTGTGAGTTTCAATCAGTAGTTCCTTCCATACTGGATGAGACACCAGTTCATCAATGACATCATGTAACAGTTCATCCCAAAATTAGTTCAAACAAATATTGCCATACAAAATGAAACTAGTTCGAACTTATTCTTGAATGGTTTACGAAGAAGTAGGGAAAATAAATGATATTTTTGGAATTTCATAAATATTTTGATTGTGTGGTAGGCACATGACCTAATTAGTGACATTTTTTTGTCAAATGTAACTAATGAAATGGATGAAACATTGTATAGGGTAGTCAAAAATTAAAAAAAAAATGCATGGTAGTCACACTACAAGAAATTTACGTATTTCCGACGGAAAATGCGTCAGAAAAAGGCCTGTCGGAAATATTTCCGACGAAAATTTCCTACGCCCTACATTTCCGACGGAAATTTCCTACGCCCTACATTTTCGACGAACAATGGTGTCGAAAAAGTCGTCGGAAACTTTGGGATTAAAAAATATTAATATAAACTTTCCGACGCCGGAATATTCCTTCGAAAATGTGGTGTCGGAAAATTCAAAAAATTAATTAATTAATTTAATAATATATTTATACCGATCTTGACTGCAAACTTTGCTACCTTCTAAATCTTTATCTTCCTTCTAATATAGCATACACCCTATCGAGCAACATCAATCTTCTGCACTGGTAAACCAAGACCTTTCACCATTCTCTTAGTCTCATACTAGTTCTCGACAAGTTTATGGTCTGGGGGCAACACATCCCGCAACAATTCCAAGAGAGTTTCGTATCCTCTCTCAGATACAGAATTTTCAAACTTAAAATTCATAAGTCTAGCCATCATAGACATCAACGACACTTCCTCCCAACCAGGATACAAGTCCTCGTCCAAAGAATTCAACAACTCATACAACGTTTTAGCTTCAGGATTCAGTTCCTCTTCCAACACTTCAAAACCCTGATAATACACTGCTCCACCCATATCATACATCATTTCACGTACATTAGGGACAACAGGTAATTCTACCAGGTCAGATGGTTGTGTAGGCGCATAAATAATGGGAGCTGGTAGATAAACGAACCCGAACACCTACAACACGGACACCTAAGTCTTGAACCGCTCAAATACTGCGGATTTTGTAGTGCAAAAGCTACAAAATAATTCACGCCTTCAGAAAACGCATCAATAAAAAACCCTCTATCTTCAGTGCGTTCGTACATTCAACTTTTCCATGTTGTTGTTGTTGTTGACACGGACACCTAAGTCTTGAACCGCTCAAATACTGCGGATTTTGTAGTGCAAAAGCTACAAAATAATTCACGCATTCAGAAAATGCATCAGTAAGAAACCCTCTATCTTCAGTGCGTTGTTGTTGTTGTTGTTGTTGTTGTTGTTGTTGTTGTTAATAATACTCCCCTCGGCAAGCCCCCGCTTGGTCCCGAATTTGGCAAAATATCCTCCCGTGTTAGGGTTGCCGAATCAGAGGATACAGTCAGCACCATTGAGCCTGCTCAAACCTCTTTGCCCCTGTTCAAATATGCTATTGTGACGGGCCATCTTCCTGAGTTTCTCTTTCTCCCATCTATCACCATTAATCCTAAAGCCAAATCCCGACCTTCTAAACACAAAAGCCAGCTCATCTCTTACCCGGCCCCTTTTCCTAAAAAATTCTTGCTCAATCCAAATCCCGCGACTTTTTGTGGGCCTCAGTTGCTCGCTCCAAGCCGAGCAGCACCCCTCACCAGGAGCCTCCTCCCCCCTGCCCCGGACTTTTTGGATATTCCTCCTTCAAGCGTAGTTGATGCTTATCATACTTAGAATTTGGGTAAATCTCTTGGTATGGTCAGTCAAGGTTCAGAAGGTCATATTATCAAAGAATTCTGCGATATCAACAATCAGAGGGTTGATCGACTTTCATTTTTTCCAGTCTCGTGTTTCGTCAGGAATTTCGAGATCGAGGTTCAATCTACTCTTTCAGCAGCTCTCTTTTCAGTTTGGTTGTTTTTAAGAGATGTAATCTTTTTGTTTGTTTTCTTTGGTATTTGTACTTGTTTTTCTTTCTTTTTTTTGGGAATTTTAAAAAAGTACTTATACTGTGAAAAAATGTATAAATTGATAATAATATTGTTATAATAAGTTAGCAGTATTCATTGAGTTTGTATGTCTATGGGACATAGAACATGTATATCACCAACTAATTTTTTTTCTTAATTAAATTTGTTCAAAAAGAAAATCAAGGCATTAATTTTTAGATGAAAAATCAAGGAAAATAAAGTAAGGGGCTCTTATTTAAGAAAATAATAAACTAACAAAAAAACAAACTTATATTAGCACAATAATAACAAACTGGATACAAATCCAACACATGTTGTATTAAAAGTGGTGAGAAAAATTATGGTGATGCCACGTCATCACTTTCACTCTTAGAAATTTATATAGATTTTAGATTTTCATTTTAAAATAATTGGAAAAAAACTACATATTAGCTAATAGTATTTAGCAAAAAGTCTTAACAATAACATTCACAAAACTACCAATATTACTATTATTTCTCAAAACTATCACTATTACTACTAA
>JAYMTA010006415.1:0-10434 GCA_036897625.1 Pelargonium cotyledonis
AAAATTTAAAAATATTATTTTAATATAAAAATATTAGTGGGCCCATGTTACTGACCTTTAAAAGGTTAATCTGTTGCAAAGGTTTAACAATATCATTCTAATATAGTGATGTGTCAATAGAGGATCCACGATTATTAACTTTTTAGAAATTAACCATTGTGGATGCCCTTAGATTAGATGTATTTGTTTACTTGAAATATAGTACATGTTGACAATAAACTTAATTATTATTTTTATTTATTTATTATTATTTTTTTTTTTGTAGAATGGATAAGTTAGCTAATGCGGATACAATAGAAAAGAACAATTCTTTCAATAAAGATGTTGGACCTGCTCATTTTGATGATGATCGTTTTGCTCCTGAAATTAAGTTTGTTGTTTCTATTGATGGCGTAGAAGAAGAAATTGGTCAAAATGAAGATTATGAGACAGAGCAAAATGAATATGTGTAGTTGGTTGATATTGGAATACAAAGTGAAAGTGAGGATGATGAAGTGAGAGAAGCTAAGGAAGCCTTGCGTGAATACAAAAGAAAAAGAAGACTTCAGGGTCAAATATTGATCCTGAAAAGAGAAGCATATTGATCATGAATCCGAATCAGCCACATACACAACTTCTAGCTCCATCTTTGTCAAATATTACTTCCATTGTTAGTGATGTCACTCAATACTTAATTCAGTTCACTGTAAATATGACCAACATTTTTGGGTCTTTGATGATCTTAACCTAGTAAATTCTCTATTGCAATATCATGATAAAATCATATATTTGAATCAATCTAAAAACCATTATGCAAACATAGTAAAATTTATAAATTGAAGCCTAAGTTTTTAAAATGTCAGTGAAAGAATCACAATAAACACAAGTTTAAATCAAGTTATTTAACTTGACTTGATGTTTTTCAGTTATAATAACTTGCTGTTGGATTGTTTTTATTTCATGAAACTAGCAAGGGAATTGTCTATTTGTAGTTGAACTTTCAATTCCATTAATGGAGAAATGAACAACTGATATTATTTAGTAATATCTAAAATGTATTTTTAAGCATAAAATCAAATCCGAATAGAACATCTATGAAGAGAATCAATTGGAGAAGATGAGTATCAAAACCGTGTTCAAAAGATGATAAATTTGGCATACCAATCATGATATAGAGATGAAACAAATAATGTGAGAAGAAGAAGAGGACAATTATGGTGATGGTGCTTATGAAAAGTTAGGGTTCCATATGGATCAACAAGAATCTCACGCAGTCACAACTCACAATATCACGTGACTTTTAATTTTTTGTACTTAGTTGTCCATGTTATCAGCTGAGTCATTATTCATTTCATTTTTTAAATAAGATTTTTTTTCACTTAACACCACATCAGCGTAAACTAACAGTGACAATAAATGGTGTTAATAGTAACAATCAGTGGCGGAGCCAACAAACCATCCAGGGGTAGGCAAAAAAAAAATGGTACATCGATTATAATTTTTTTAATTATATATGGTAAGAGAAATTTTTGATGATTTTTTCACATAATTCGAGATTAATATCACTGAAAAATCTTTAATATGCACCTCCATATTTGCTGGGTGCATTAATAAAAATTATCAAGATTTTGTACGTAAGGTTTAAACTCACGTAACTAAAGATAGTGCTAAACACAAAAACCACCACCAACCCAACCTCTTGAAATTTAAAATTAGTTTATGCAGTACTTAAACAATGACATGAATAACTCAATCAATAACCATTACATGACACAACTTAATATTTAAGGTTGGTTAAACTAAATAATTTATTATATGAAATTTAAGGTTAGTTTAATATCTTGTATCAATGTAAAAATACATTTCGGATTAAAAATGTGAGAGAATTGAGAGAAATACACAAAAAAAATTTTTTAATGACAATAACTAATTATTACCAAACATGTAAATCAACTAAATGAGTTATTTCATATTAATTTAATGCTCTAAATTTGACTATCAAGGAATGCAATAACATTAAAATCGTTATCGTAGTTGAAATTTTACGAAACTTAATCTAATTTGAAATCTAAAGAATATGTTTTGATAACTTGAGACATTATTACAATAAACTATCTATAAATATATATGATATAAATGATTAATTTTTACGATTTGTTTAATGTTATTTTTGTAGAATTTGGGACTAATTTAAGGTGAATAAGGTTTTGACCCAACCATTTGTGAAAAAGGTTTGGGCCAAAAAATATAGTTAAGTGGTAAGGAAGGATAAAAATGAAAAGAAAGAAAAATTTGGGCCAAAATAACGTAGTTAAATGCTATTAGGTAAAAATGTTTGGGACAAAAAACACATTTTAGTGTTAAGGAATGATAAAAATGAAAAGGAAGGAAAAACTTGGGCCAAAATAACACAGTTAAATAGTATAAGGTAAAAATAAAAATGGTAAAAACATTGCAGAATCTAGGGCTGGAACCGTGGCGTAGGCCACAAAAGGTTTGACTCTTACCACTGGGTCACAAAAACTTACGTGATTAGTGATTATAAAGACAACATATATTAGTTGGCATAGGCCTTGGCCTATGATGGCCTTGGCCTATGATGGCCTATGCCTAGCTCCACCATTGGTAACAATGTATTTGTCTAAAATTAATAGTTCATGTATTGATTTGTATAAAGTATGTTAAAGTGTGTCTATTTCTACATATAGTTCATATATGAAAAACATGCTTGTCTCAACTTTTTTTTCGGGTTTATTGTTTTCCTCATATTATTACGATTTGAATAAACTTATATATGACTATATTGATTAAGTTCTTATGTTGTTTTCATCACTACTATTGGGATCTCCTTGTAGATGTTCTCTTGTCAAATTTGTATCTATTATATACTGATTTGTGAGAGTATGTTTACTTTGAACAGATTAATTTTTCTCGTGTTATTATGTTTTAAATCGTATTTCAATAGTTTTTTTTAAAGCAAAAGATGTACGTTTTATTAATCAATCAAATCATCCATATAAATATATGCTAATGGAATAGGACCCAGAAATCCAATCCAGCCCTTAGGCCTAGAGACGAAAATTGATGACCTCGCTAAAGAGTGGGTCACCTTGTGTGCTGAACGACTAACAAAATTAAACTGAACCCACTGGAATTTAGAAGCTAACATACAAATATCATTTAAAACAAAACCCAAGACACTGGAAACCTTCTCTTCGGTCTTTAGAAACTGAATCACTTGTTGGGCGTCTGAATCTACCACAATCCGGGACTACCCTTTTGTCTTTAACTTAGTTTAAAGCCTCTTTGATTGTTAAGACTTCAGCAAACTGAGAATCACAGGTACAAAAACACCCAACCTTTCCTCCACCGCGACAGGCTCCAGTCCTATTCTCTGCCTAAAAAATTGCAGCATTAGTGTTCAGTTTAAGAAAGCCCACCTCCGACACTTGCCACTTATCATAAACCAGAGAATGCACTACCTAACCAACAGAGTTTCGGGCCTCTTCAACACGGGACCAAGCGGACACCATGGAGTCGATCATGGCGAGTAAATCATCAATCGACCCCATGATTCCGACCAAACCCCATTATTCCTTAACTTCCTAGAGACCCTAGCCAATGTAAAGAGCTCGCATAAACTCATCTTTTTCCAAGCCGAGATCGAATAGATAACAACCAATCACAAAACATCCACAACCGCTGCATAGTGGCCTACCAGCCCCAATCTACTCCAACAATCAAAAGAGAATTGACATTTAAGCATCAAATGAAAGACAAATTTAGGCTCAAGCTTGCAGCAAGGACAAAGAGGCGAAATCAGGACGCGTTTGGCATGCAAATTGACCATTACTGGCAAGTTTCCAGCCAAAACACGCTAATAAAAATGCTTTATCTTCGCCTACACCGGGATAAATCATAGAAATTTCCAAATCGGCCACTGCCCAATGTCCCAATAGATCTTGTAAGAGTATGATAGTCGCTTTTAACCGAATACATTCCATTGATTTCCCTATTCCACACCCATGAGTCAATTACCGGATGAGACGTTAGGTGGACGTTCAGAATTTCTAGCCAACACTAATTTGAGAAGAACACCTGCAATAGATCAGAATCCCAGCCGCTGGTGACCGGATCATGCAGGTCAGAGACAAACACCTCCGTCGTCATCTCCTTGGTAACACCTGGCCGGATGAGAGGCTTAAAATTTGGCAGTGAATGAACCCACGAGTCCAAAGCAGCGCACTCTAATGCACTCGTACCTATCCTCAAATACGCTTTTGACCGCATTAGCTCTTGAGCAACTCGAATACTACACCAAACGAAACTCGGATTAGCCCCTATAGGAGCTTGAAAGGCTGACGAATTACGAAAGTACCAGGCTTTAAACACTCTACTAAAAAGAGATTGAGGCACGAACTACAGTCTCCATAATTGTTTCCCGAGAAATGCCAAGTTAAATTCATGGAATTTATGAAAACTCAAACCTCCGATTACTTTATTCTCATATAGATTCGCCCAAACCTTCTAAAAGATGCCCCAAGAACTACGACCCCCAAATTTCCACTAAAAAGCATTCAGAATACTTTCTAGCTCATCTAATAGTTTTAGGAATTAGATAGAAGCTCATTAGGTAGGGCGGGATTGCTTGAGCCACTACTTTCACCAATATTTCTTTTTCGGCTTTTGAAAATGCCTTAGTACTCCAAGAAAAGATTTGGGACTGCACACGCTCCATAATGCTCGAAAAAACCTGAAATAGGTTACTTCCAATGTCTGTCGGATCTCCTAGCTACTGGTCAAAACTTGCCACCAACGGAGCATTCAAAATAATAGACATGTCAATGCGATATGAGTTCGAGACATTGACACTAAACATCACTAAGGATTTGTGGAAATTAACTCGTTGACCTCACCTAATTTCATATAGCTTTAAGACCTTGTGAACATTCCGAGCCTCCTCTTCCATGGCCTTGAAAAAGATCATCGCATCATCGGTGAAAAATAAATGGGACACTACCGAAGCCTCCTTTGCCACAACACAACCATGAATTAAGCCATAACGTTCACGATAATGAATAAGAGAAGACAACTCCTCAACACATAGCAAAAATAAATATGGGGAAATTGGGCCACCTTGCATGATACCTCGAGCTGGAGTAAACTGATCTGACACCCTTTTGTTAAAGTCAATTCTAAACGAAACTGTTTTGACAAAATTCACTATGAGTTTTACCCATGTTGTATCAAACCCAAGAGCCAGCATTATTTTTTCTAGAAAGTCTCACTCGGCCGAATCATATGCCTTGGCTATGTCTAATTTCAAGGCGCCCCAACCTGTAGCACCCGAAGTCTTCCTACGAAGGTAATGAAAAATCTCATTAGTGACACATATATTATTAGAAATTAACCTTCCAGCAATAAATGCAATTTGACTGTAAGAGATTATATAATTGAGAATAGGTTTCAAACGGTTGGCAGGCACTTTAGAAATTATCTTGTAAAGCACATTACTAAGGGCGATGGGTCGGAGGTCACCAATTGACTAAGGCGTAGTTTTCCTTGGAATAAGCACAATATGAGTTTGATTTAGAGTTGTCGGGATAGTACAACTTCTCAAAATAGACAAACACAAATAAGTTATATAACGCCCTTTGACCGACCAAAATTTATGATAAAAAGCGGGGTTAAAGTCGTCTAGCTCGGGCGCTTTTTCGAGATGCATTGTTTCAATTGCACTCTTAATTTCACTTGAATCAAACTCACGGAGTAGCTAAGTATTTTGATCTGATGACACCACACGGTCCACTTGATTTAAAATTGCTTGGGTATTTGAACCTTGGGAGCTAAATTGGCGAACATAGAAGGCTCTAATCATCTCCCTAATTGTATCAGCCTCTTCATAAACCGTACCGGCCTCATCTCTCAATCGATCTATTTTATTAATTTCCTTTCGAGTTGACGCGGCTCGAGGAAAAAACTTACTGTTTCCATCACCTTCCGCTAACCAAGTGGAATTTTCATATTGTTTGCAATATATTTCTTGTTTGGCCAGCAATGATAAATATTCTTTCCAAGCCTCCTCCGCCTGAGCACGCCCAAACAGATCGCTTCGAGCACTTAACCTGTCCACCTTACGACCCATGGCCTTGACTTGGGCATTCAACTTTCGTGAAGAACTCCGGCCCAATGTACACAACGATGCAGACATGTTTTCCAGCTTTGCAAAAAAAAAAAAAAATTACCATTCCAACTATCCTGAACAATCCGCTCTTAGTCAACATCATGAATCCAAAAATTCTCAAATTGAAACTTGTACACGTGACTTGTCGACTGACCATGTTCAGGAGCAATCCAAAGCGGGCAGTGGTCCGATGATGTGAAAGCAAAGTGGCAAACCCTCCAACTTGCAAATTGGTTGCATCACGAATCCAATGCTAGAGTGCGATCCAACCATTCTTCGATCTGCACATTTGGATCCGACCCTCTACGCCAAGTAAAGCCATAACCAGAGAAACCTAAGTCTGTAAACCCGTGCCTGAAATAGATCTCGAAAAGCCTTCAATAAGGGCCGCAAGTTGTGAGAGGCCACCACACTTTTCATGAGATCCCAATAGGTTATTAAAATCTCCCACACATAGCCAAGGAAGATCTGAACTCTCAACCAACCAACGGATACGATCCCAAGAACGCCTACGTCTAGACTTGTCAAGCTCGCCATAGTAACATGAAATTCTCCATGTACCCCATCTTTGCATGACTACATACACGTCAATAAAATACATCGAGTTGTTGATCAAGGATACTTGGACCCGATTAACCCCAAAAAAGGCTAAGTCGTCGTTTCTCCTTATACTACTCATAACATAGTAACCATGTACACCTAACTGAATCCATTCTCCAAGTATTGTCGAGATCTAAGAGTTTCTACCTGAAAGACTAATTCGGGTTTCTTTTCTTGCACGAGGTTGTGCAACACTTGAACTGTGTGTAGATTGCCCATTCCGCGACAGTTCCAGACTATCAAACTCATGGGTTCTGGCAGGCCTAATTCATTAGACCTGCTGACTATACATTTTTTGAACCACTCGTCTCTGTCACCATCTCGCCTTAACCTTTATTCCTATTAAGAACTGCGTTCAACTCATCCTCTAACTCCGTTATATCCACGGTCACAAAATCAGTTCGGACACCCACTTTTGATTCTACTAGCACCTAAGGTTGATCAATTGCTAGCTCGTAGCCATGGTTTGCCAATTCAAGTGTTGCGACCTCTCGAAACCTTCAGATCATTACCATAGGGTCAGACCCACCCCAGATTCGGATCCGATAGAAACCCCTCACAAACACTTTCAATATGTCCCAAGTGACCACAGTAGAAATAGAACTTATCTAATTTCTCATATTAAAATGTAACGACAACTGCTCCGTAACGTGTAAAGTTGATTTTGGCTTTTCCTTTTAGAGGCTTACAAACATAAAAAATTATCCGAAATCTAGCATAAGAGTTCTTGCCACCACTATAGTTAAGACAATCAACCTCTGCAAACTTCCCATAAGTCAGTGCAAACGCGATATGTCAGAAAGTTTTTCTGAATGCCCCTCGCTTGAACCCAAAAGCTAGTAGTCCACAACTCCATAGTATTCGAATTCTCACTGAATTTGATCTCTCTCATGAGCATAGTATGACCATTGAAAGTCCATGGACTACCCTTTATAGCCCTTACTGCGTCTTTTTCTTTGAAGAATTCAAACAAAAATCATTGCTCCCTTGGCCTTTCTGGAAGCGACTCAGTAACCTATGAAATCCTGACCTCCATAACCGGCCTCTATGATTATTTGCCTCATGTTCAATATGTTTATTAGAATTTTTGTAAGAAACCGTCTCACATAGCTCCAAACGGTTGGTGGCGGAGATTTGTCAATGGGAACGTCCTCCATACTGTAGTCGATATCCACGTCCTCATCCTGCAACACAACTCTTATGATCTCATGCTCAACCTCCTCCACACCCTCAGCAGCCCAGTTAACCGATTCTGCCATGCGAGAGATATTCATTGGGGACGCCATGCTACTCTAAAACCGATTGTGCACAACTCTGCACCGCAAACCCTAGCCGCCTAAACTTGACTTCTACGCCAAGCACAGAGCAAGACGACCACTTTTTTCCTTTCAATAGTTTTCTTATTATAAGTTTTGGTATGGTTTGTTGAAAGTTTTGGTAAAAATCTTTCTTTGTTGGAAGTTGTTTTCACTATGATTCGATATATTTTGTTTAGTATTGTTGTGAGGGATTGTTATCAACAAAGGCTAAAGGATGAAAATCAATTTTTTTTGAAACTGATGTTATTCCTAGTTTGTCATGCCCGCAACAGTCATTTTGATGTAGCCTACAACACATGACCAAAATATAATAAATGAAAGCAAATTCGACCTTGAAATGAGACTCTAGTTGATTCCTCCAATGGGATGACTGCTAGCATCAAACTTGAAATATTCCATAAATACATAATTCATTTGGTTATGGTTAGGGAGATGTCGAGGTTTTGGAGAGTATGAGTAAAATGGTTTTGATAAGTTATGAAAAGGCCCCAAATGGTGTTTTGATCAATTTTGGATTACGACGGTGGCATATTGAGATGAAGGTGGCGGTAAATACTTATTGTTGAGTGCTCGCAAGGTGTTTGTCGATTGCAAGAGATGCAAAGACAAATAGTCTCATATTCAAAGTTAGTGGACACGTGAAAATTGCAAATGACGTGACATGTCGACGTGGAAGACAAGTCTGGCGTGGATAACAACAACAACAACCAGCCACAACATATAATGTGGACTAATTTACAAAAATTGGAAAGTTCAAGAATAAGAAACAAGTGAAAACCCTAATTGAGGGCCACCTCTAAAAATTAAATAAGTATAAGGGGATTGAAACCATTTAACTCTATTTAAAACACAATTTTAACAAAATGAAATTGGTTTCTCCAAATGAAAGAAGAACAAAAAGGGTTCCTAGACCTTTTTATTATTTTTTTTTTGCCATTTTGAGAGTCAGTTATGTTTTCTGTTTGACTATGGTTACTCTTGATTTTTAGAGTAACGGTAATCTACTAGGTTTGCATTAAAAAAAATGTGGTCTTTTTTGTTAAGATAACAAGCTATTTATAGCAAGTTAATGTATTATTTAAGTTTGCGGAGTGACAATAACATAGAGTGCGATATATTTTTTTAATTTGGTGTCTACGCAAAGCACCAAAAGGCGGTTGCAGAAAATGAGAACGTGGTTTGGTCCGAGCCATCATATCATCCTTTGAGTTCGCTGCTAAATCAGGTGGTAGACCCTATGGTGGCAAAAGGCGGTTGGCAGACCCTCTACGTGGTCGCCTTAAACTTAAAATGTAATCGTTGTTAATTTTTCGTCCTCTTCAAGCTAGGAGGCCGGATTCCACTGTCTTCAACTTGGTTATTCATGCTGATCAGGAGAATTCTAGTGCCTTCGATTTGATTATTCACGATGTTTTACCCAGTGCGACTAAGTTTTTAGTGTCAATTTTTTATTTACAGGTTAATCTGCGAACCAAGTGACCCGCGAGTGAGTTATCTATTCAGTATCTTTGTTAGCCTTGTCTGTGGATTAGTCTTCTGGTCTCTAATTTTATATTATTTTTGACTTTTTGTTATTGTCCAATTCGAAAGAATAAATTATTAGTTTTTGCGGTACTACAAAAAAGGTTCCTAGACGGGTTGCCCAAGTTACATATTCGAATCCATCCAAATGACGTGATGGACCTTAACTTTTGTATATTTGCTATGGTGATATAATATATGCTACTGTGTATTATAAAAAAATGTATTTAAAAGCACAATTTTAACATAATGAAACTAGTTTCTCCAAATGAAAGAAGAACAAAAGGGGTTTATAGACTTTTGTTTTTGCCATTTTGAGGGTCGGTTATGTTCTTTGTTTTGCTACGGATGCTTTTGATTTGTAGAGTGGTGGTAGTTTTTTGGGTTTGCATTTAGAAAAATGTGGCCTCTCTCGTTCAGATAATAAGCTATTTATAGCAAATTAATGTATTGTTAAAGTTTATAGAGCGTTGATAGCATAGAGTGCAATTTTTTTTCTTTTGATTGGTGTGTGTGCAAAGCAGCATAAGACAATTGCATAAAATGATAATATGGTTTGGTCAGCGCCATCAGATCAACTTTTGAGTTTGCTAATGAATTAGATGGTAGATCTGAGGGTGGCGAGAGACGTTTGGTAGAGCCCTCCACGTGGTCGCCTTAAACTTAAAGTGAAATCATTGTCAATTGTTCGTCCTCTTCAGGCTAAAGAGAATTCTAATATCTTCAACTTGATTATACATGTTGATTAGAAGGATTTCAGTGCATTCGATTTGATTATTCAAGATATTTTATCCATTACGACTAAATTTAGAGTGCCAATTTTTTATTTAC
>JAYMTA010006416.1:0-10434 GCA_036897625.1 Pelargonium cotyledonis
AATCCTTGGCAATAATATTGTTATTCCCTCTCAAAAAAAAAAAAGAAGATATAAAAGTAATTATATCACGCTAACTAAATATATATATAGTCATAAATTTTTTTTTCAAAATGGAAGCCATTACATTCATTTTGGGATAGAAGGGAAAGTACTATTATGTTCGGATTTTTTTTATCATACCGGTTTCAAAGTTAAGAATTTTTTTTTGTAGTTTTGTTAGGAGAATGAGAGAAGTACAAATGACCTACTTCTAATATAACTCATAAGAGATTGATTTTTCATGTTTATTAAGATTAAAAGAAATTGAAATTTGTGTTTTAACTCATTCCCATTATCTTTTCATGGATTATTAGTAGGTGTGATTCATAAGTTGAGATGAATAGAACAAACAACAAAGTAATTTTGATGGATGTCATTCAGTAATTTTTTTATAGCCATATATTTATATGGTGAAAATTTGTATGTGAAAAAGAAAAAGAAAAACATAAGCGTCCTGCTATCATTTGACACAATTATGTAGATCAAGTAGGAATACCACGTGGATGTGTACTAGTATAAACTTCATCTGTTCTTAGTTTAATTCGAACGTTTATATGATTAATCTCTTTCTTTCTTTTCTGAGAGAAGATTTATGGAATAGAATAGACCCAAAAGGTTGGAGTGAAAATCAAATGGTGGAACTAAGAGTTCCTATTTGTAAGGGCATCAATAATGATTTTTTGGTGTCAACTACAATTCTCCAACTTTATATATATAGATGATGACAATACTAAAAAACATTAACATAGGTGGGACCTGAATTAATTTACCCATGTTCATAGCAAGCAAGATCTTTTATTTGAAATGGGAATCTGGTTTTGGCATGTTGCTTTGTCCTTTCATGACCATTTTTTAGTGTAAGGTCATGTTCTAATGGAAGCTTATAATAATGGTGGTCAAGTTGGAGACATTGGTGGTCACTGTCTTTCAGCAGTTTTTGAAGATTGGTTGAACCGTCCAATGCTGTATATATTGTTTGTCATTTTGTGATTAATTATGTGCTTAATCTCTGGAGTTAATCCAATTATTGCTATAATGTTACTTTAAATAATTTTTAACTAATTTGGACAGTTCATCTAACTGAAAGTTATATATATATATATATATATGACCTATTTAAATTACTACTTCATTACGGCGATGCTGACGGCTCAACCACTTTAGTTATTTGTATAAAATTCATTACCACAATAGTTTGGTTAATTGATTTAGGAGATGTTAATGTTAGGGTTTTAATGTTTGGAGTTGGACTAAGTCATAGTTCAAATTCTTCTTGCAAACATTTTCATTTCATTAACACGGGAGGCCGGGTTAACACAAAATATGTTTAGGTCCTCCGAACCGAATTCTAGGCAACTTGAGTGCAATAATTATGGAGATGTTATCCAACGGCCGGTTTCTAAAGTGGACTAGTAATCTACACGGGTATCACATCTTATTTACGTTCAAAAAGTTTTCACGCAATTGTATTCTTCATATGTTCACGGGGACGTATTTTTCTAGTAAACTCGATGGAAGTGAGAACAAAGACTAATATTAATTTTACTTCTTATGCGGACACGGCGAAGAAAATAATAAAAGTTTTTAAAAGCGGAGACGGAGATGGGATGGACACTCTCCGTCCCATAACTGTCACATAACAATTTCTAAAGTTAAGAAATATTTGAGAGTCGACTATAAGGTTTTATGTTTATTTAAAACAATCTCAAATACAAAAACATTCTTCCACCCCTTGTAAGTAATCAAGAGTAGTAGTAGCCGTTTTGTGAGTCAGCTACAGTTTTTGTTCGGGTACAATTGCTCTTGATTTTTGAAGCGGTGGTAGTAATTTGGATTTGTATATAGCAAATTGCGGTTTTTTATCGTTAAAATAGTAAGTCTTGCTTTGATAGTAAGTTAATGTATTGTTAGGGTTTGCAGAGCGACGTAAATTTGTGGTAGTTTTTTTTATTGGAGTGCGCACATGGCAGCAGAAGGCGGTTGCATAAAATGAGAAAGTGACTGGAAGATGGCGGTTTAGCTAGAGTCATTTGATCGATTTTCGAGTTTGTTGCCGAATTAGATGACATACCCGATGGTGACGAGGGGCAATTGGCAGAGCCGTCCGCGTGGTCGTCTAAAAATCTAAGTGTAAACAGTTGTTCACGCTCTTCATGTAGTGGTGAAGGATTCTAGTGCCTTCAAGTTAAATATTCAAACATATGAGAAGGATTCTAGTGCATTTGGTTTTGTTTATTAAAGATGTTTTGCCATTGTGGCTTAGTTTCATACGTAGTGTCAATTTCTTATTTAAATTTGTCTGCGAATCAAGTTTTCGGTCTCTTTGTCAGACTTGTATGCATGGTTTGATTTTAAAACCCCTATATCTATATTGTATTTTGTTATCGTTAGATTAGAAGTAATAAATTATTACATTTTTGCATTAAAAAAAATTCTCTCACCGAGTAAATTAGTGTATCTTGTTACGCTTACTTATAAAAAATATTAATGTATCAATAATGTAAAAAATATATATCTGTAGGAACTAAAATAAACAAAAGTGAGCGGCTTGCAAAGAGTGAGGCGGCGGCAGAAGGTTGCAGGTAGTGTTTGACAGTGATTGGGCGGGTGTGCAGTGAGCGAAGGCATCGAAAAGGTGCAGTGGTCGGAGATTCTGAACGGGAGGATGGGGTTTTCGTTTTTTTGATCGGAAAGTGGGTGCTAGGTGGCTGAGGGACGTTGGCGATCCAGAAGAGGGGGTGGTTCCCATGGAGGTCATCAAACTGACCTTGGTAGAACAGGTCGTGGCGTTGAAGGAAATGGTTGGGTCATCCTTCATTGATGGAAAAAGATGTCAGACTCTGGAGGGTGAGGGCAGGTTGGTAGGAGGGACGGGAGATCGGGTGGAGGCTCCTCCTTCTGAAGCATGATTCGCCCAGGTGATAGGTTCCCAGGATCGTTGGGATTCCAGGTTAGAATACTAGCAACTCTGGGTCTCGCCTTAGGACTTGGATGTTTTGTCTGGTATTGGGTTCTTTCTTTTTTTGCCGTTTAGATCGGTTTTAGAATCAGCGATGTAGGAGCTAATTGTATTGGTTCTCTAGATTTTAGTCTGGTTCCTTGAAGTTATGTCGATTTTTCTTGTAACTTCTTTTGATTTCATTGTAATAATATTCGTATTATTTACCTCAAAAATAAATAAATAAAAAGAACTAAAAAAACTTAAAAGAAAGAAAAGAGCTAAAAACACTTAAAAAAAACTAAAAAGAAGTTTGTCCGATAAATGTTTTAATAAAATAAAACAAGTAATTATATTCTCTTTTATCGGTTTCTTACCGCGCGAAAAGTCATAAATTTATTGGGAAACATATAATTTGACCCAAACAAACTCTTGAATTGACCAATAATTTCATCGGTTTCCTGGAAAACTCATTAATTGATGGCAAGTTCATAAATTTTGCAGAAAACTCATTCATGAAGTCAAAAAAGAACCCAACTGAATGGTTCAAAAATGCACATGTTAATTAATTACTGTATTTGATGGGAAATTTCATGAACTTTATCACCCCAAAAAATTATACTTCATGAATTTCACTTAATTGTTTCGTATCACTAAAATTTCTTAATTTTCTTAGAATGAATATTACCTTTCTATTTATTCTTAAAAAAAAAAAAAAGAGATACAATATACATTGAACGTGTTAATTATATTCATTGCTTTGCATGTATAATAATTATACTTTATTTCACAATTGATTAAAATTAATGAATGTTTTAATCATAACAATTTCTGTGTTGTAGCATTCATGGTAAAATAGTAACTGTGTGAACCATCGGTTTTGTAAATCAAAATCCCTCTATAAATTGAACATGAAGCCTCTTTGATAAAAACATTGTGATATGTAGAGTTGAGATTGAGAATGGGTCGGAAAATTACAGAGAAAAAGGTTTCTCGAGAAAGTGTTTTCATTGTTGGAAATGGATGGCATGGGAAAAAGAGCTTCGAGATCATCATCAGGTCATATTTTTTGTTTTGGATCATTTAATTATCATCTATATTTTGAACTTGTGTATTTTATATTTAATGGTTTATTTGTTTGATCACATATTATCAATCGATTGATAATGAACTGATAATTTAAACTCCTAGACATGATCTATATACGTACGTAGTTTATTCTTTGAATTTTTCATGAATTTTAATTTGATTTATGTTTTTGCAGATCAGAACGAGGTTTATTGTTACAAATAACGCGTCTTGTGATGCCAAAAAATATAAGTTTACAGGTAAATGGTTTCCTTTGTACGCATGAAATTTTATTTTACTTTTCATCTTTATGAATATGTTTGACTAATAGAAATTTATCTTTATTTCTTCAACGACATCTACTAAAGTTTTCGACGTCGAGTCTCTCCAGCAATCGACTTTTGCACAAGACAATCGACGACCAAAGTTTGCAATGAATTATTGTTCCTTGCCGTGGCATGTGCTACAGTTTTGGAGCATACATTTGTAGACTTCAATGCATTAAGACAACAAATAAGTTATGAGAGAGCGTAAAGATATTTGACGTAGAAATTTCATTAATTATTTGTAACTCAATTGAGTCCGCCAATAAATATAACGATATTGATATAAACTTTTATTGATGTGACATACAATAATTAAAAAGGCATTAGACTTTCATTGATGCATATACTTTTATATTATATTCTACCTATGTGGTAATGAAATAATCAGCCTTTTGAGAAAATTAATTTAAGAATGTTACTCTCTTCTAAATATAACATATTATAATTTGATTAGTTACTGAATATAGCTCATTTAAATGAAACCAATTTTTTTTTTATAAATAAAGTCAAACCAAAATTTTACTTATGTCGTCCTGTGAATAAGGCTGCTCATAAATTTGTTAGGTTGCTCATAGACTTGTTACGTTATCCAATTCTGTGTCAGATGAGGTAATTTTTTATTTGCGGAATGTCTGTGTCTATTATTCATGTTATTGAGTCAGAATTTATTATATAATGAAGGTTTAATTTCAAAAATAAAAAAATTTGACCAACTCTCATCCATAGCCTTAATAATCTCATAGGCTTTGTTTATTTGGGTCTTAAAATATTGAAATGTCAACTCTTGAACCCGAATGATTATTCCAGCAGATATTGGTCCATTGGCCTTTAAGCCCAATCATAAAACACATCTATGCGTATCATATGAGAAAAATAAAATAAATATCAAATCAGTAACTCTATTTTTTTAACGAACAAGATCCACTTTATTTAATGAAAAAACATTACAACAAAAAGACAAACGCTACTAGAAACTGAAACCAATTACGAAAAAAAAAAACAAAACCTTATACTAGTGTGCAGACCCGCACCAGCAAAAACCATATACGTAAAGAATCGTACGGGCGCCTTAAATCAGGCGGGGGTCTTGAAGCCAGAGCGTGTTGTACCCCCACCTGCCCCACTTTGCTAAATTAGTCGGACTTTCCTCTTTTCCCTAAATCAGATCAATGATGTTCGCCGCCCTCGAAATCTGACCCTATCTCGGATGAATTAAGTGGCAACCGAAACTCTTCCTGTAATGAATTCTGTCATGACCACAAACGCACTGACCGCTACCTACACGTTAACCACCTCTTGCCGAAGCCTAGCCGTCATAAGCGAAATCAATCACCACCTCCGAAAATAAAGCTTCGATCGCTGCCCGTTAGATCTCACCACATACCACCTCAATCGTCCACGAAACCACCTCATCTTCGCTACCTCTTTGACTCGCCCTCTACACCTTCTGTCCCTTGGAAAAACCGCCGCACAAAGCGCCACCACAACTGCCTTCTGCCGCTGCCAACCCTTCCCCACAAACACCACCACGAATCCGCCACACAAATCCTAACCGTAGGGTACTCCACACTCTCAATAGAGATGACACGGCGTCTATATTTCTACTTAATTGAAATTCAATAAATTTAAATAAAATACAATTTAATCTATAAATTTTGTTTATTCTTAAAATAATATGGATTTAACTCCACGTGAGTCTCTGAACAATCCATTTTATTCTGCGTGGATCCGTGAACTATGTTTTGTTCTGACGCGATCCATGTACTATCCACTTTGTTCCACCAAAGCCTTTACTGTTAATTTTATGACGGATGCCGTTAATTATGCTGACGTGGCACATTTTTGACAATAAAAATATAATTGTACAAAAATGCTATGTCAACATAGTTAATGGATTTCGTTACTAAAATTAATAGTAGAAACTTTGGCAGAACAAAGAGGATAGTTTACAGAGCGCGCCGAAAAAAAAACAAAATTTAGGAATCCACACATGATAAAATAGATAGTACAAAAACTTGACCATAGTTTATGACAAAGAATCTCTACATTTTTTTTATGTAAACTCAAATTTTTTTTTTAGATATAGATTACAAATAAACCCCACTCACACACACATACTATTACTATCCATCCCCATACCACAGCCGAGAGAGGTCTCGAACACGAGTCCTCAAAGCTTGCCCCAAGCCTTACTATCACTTGGTCAAGTGGGCGGAGGTATGTAAACTCAAATTGGTTCATGAGTTAAAATAGTCCGTACTAGGCTACTAGCACAAACTTTATATAAAAATCATATACAAATTCGAATTAAGAAAAATCAATCAAAAATCTCAAGGCTTGACGGACGTTCCTTGATTCACACGAAAAACAAAAGATACGAGCCATTACACCCTAAACTGACTTGCTTGCTAAAAGCATTCACAATAGTTACACTCTAAAGAGTGTAATGGAGTAGACCCACAATTGTCACATCACCCATTATACTCAATTTCACAATAGTTACACTATAATAGTGTAATAGTTGGATCCACAATTATATTTTTTATCATCTAATATTATTTTTTGCTTTAAAACTATTCATCCTATTAAGTTTGAGTAACATATTTAACAAATGTCAAATATAATCATGTATTATACATATAATAAATATTACATACAAAATAAATCATTACCTTACACAATAAATATAATAATATAAATCACAAATTGGTAAACTATTACACTCTCGTTACTGGATGCTCTAACCTAATTCCATATCTATTAGAATTACACGTGGCAATGTTTCAAAGTACCAGACAAACAGTCATCATCTTGGAGGTTTCATCCTCTACGTTCCCTACCTAAACTGCAACCATCGCAGCTCAAATAGAAACACACGACTTTGATCGCAAGAATCTGGACCGTCAATTAGTACAATTTATCATGGATGCATGAACATATTTATTTCGTCTTCCATGACCGCGAAGCACGTTAACATCCCTCAAAAGTGTCTCCTCATTTATCGTTGCCTATAAATACGCGCCAGAAACCAAATCCACAAGGAAGTTTCTTCGCATACCAACACGACCATTTCGATTCGGATCACTCGACACGCGACAATGGGAGGCGGAGGAGCGATGCGGGCCGCGGCGAAGATCGGCGCCGGAGGAATCAGTGCTGTTGCCGGTGGGTACGGGATTGTCTCCGGCGGAGTCCGCCCGGAAGTAGCCTCGGCGAGTTTCCATCCTGAGAGTGATTCGCGCCCTGTTTCGCCGATCAAGAGATCCTCGTCTTCTCCGGCGGCGACTTCCGTCAGGGATGCGCAGAAGCCGGGGTGGGAGGTGGACGATTGGGAGTTCGCCGGGGGCGAGGAGGAGCACAGGACGGTGTTTGGATCGACTCCGACCAAGCAGGAGACGAAGGAGGCCACTTCGGAACTCAAGGACGCTCTGGAGCAGTATGTTCTCGTTTTGTTAATCTTTAGATTTCGTTCATGATTTTGAAATTTCAATTTGTTTTTGGATTAGCACAGTGTATCAATTAGCTTAATCTATACGGTTAATTAATATACATGATGTTTTAGTGTTTATAAAACATCTGGGAATTCCAGTGGACTGATTCCAACAATGGTGAGTCGTGTTCCTGGCTTGTCTGTTCTCTCGAGCTCTGAACACTCTGAGACCAAACCTTCTCAGACTATAATAGCTGCTTCAGCCCCAGAGCATGCTCTCCAGGCATTTAAGCTGCTAACTGAAAGTACTGCTGTCCAGGTTTTAGTCTCATCCATTTCCAATTATTCAATTAATGTTCATAAATATTTGTGTATGATATTTGGGGCATATAGCATTACTCATATCTGATTGATGTGGAGCATTCGGTTCGCAAACATAATGATTGAACATGTTACTATTTCATAGCTTAAGAAGTGTAATATGTATTGGCATCATGGTTCCTTACAATAGATGAGGTTAAGATTAGATATTTTTGTGTGCATAAATAGTGTGGTTTTCAGCGTACAGCTCTGTAGTTGTAGACTTTACTAAACTTAACAGGTATATATGAAGGGTGTGTGTGAAGAAAAGATCTTTGAAATTTGTTGAGCAAGGTGTGAGAGAAGCTAGTGTTTCCATTTGCTTGTCAGGCTATATTTGGGAACATTATGTTAGAAAACAGCTTGTTTGCTTTCATGTTTCAGCTACGCACTTGAAAAGTGAAGGTGATTGACTAATAAAATTGATTGGGAGAGTTGTCATGTATTTATTTTACAGACTGTTGTTGCTTCAATTGCTTGTGATCAAAATGTGTGGGATGCTGTGTTGGGTAATCGTGCACTTGTGGAATTCCTCGAATCTCAGAAAAGCAGTAAGAATTAACCATGAATTGAATTGCTCTGTTGGTTTCTCTCTTCAACTATTTTAATATGTTTGTTTGTATGTTCTTTATTACAGGCACTCGCTTTGAAGAGATTGACAAGGAGTCGTCTATTGCAGATTCTGATTCTCAGTATCAGTATCAAGACACTCCAATGACTTTTGCTGACATTCCTGATTTGAGCCTGCTGGCGGAGAGGGCTGGAACCGGGCTTGCCAATGCAGTGCAGAGCGTAAAGCTGATGGTGCTCGAGATGGTGAGCAGTGCGAGTGATGTGCTTCAAAACATCTTCGGAGCTTCAATAGTAGACGATAAAGAAGGGGATGATGAACATTCCAAGCTTAGTCCGATGGAGAATAAGAAGGTGGGAGCATCTTTGATGGGATTGGCAGTGATGGTTATTATGGTGGTTTTGGTGAAGCGAAGTTAGGTTGTTTGAAATTATGCATCTCTCTTAAGCAATAAATTGAAGGAGATACTCAGCGGAAAATATTATTTTTGAGCTACGTTTTAAATGTTGTTTGATGATCATGATTCATATCTCAGGTTTTACCATTTTGGTATCATTCTGGTTTCTTATATGACTAATGTTTCTAGTTAAATTAGTTTTATTTTGTAAATTTTTCTAAGACCGTGTTTGTTAACACTTCTTGACCTTCAAAGGCTCCTACACTTCAAATGAAATGAAAGTATAAAACCATATAAGCTAATGACATAGACAAAAGTTAGATAAATTATTTGGGTGACGTGTAATGATGATGAAGTTGCAAGAAGTTTTTTTTTTTTTTTCTAATGTCATGAGAAGTAGAGAGAGAATTATTCATATGAGTAATGCTATATGTACAAAATTTTGTACAAAAAAAGGTTGTACAAAATAATGTGTTAAATAAAGAGACACGACACATCAATTTCTTTATTGATGAGTTGGCCAAATTACAATGCGCCAAGTGTATAGTAGGTTTAATAAACTGGGCGCTCCGCGCTAGAAATTCATGGGAGGGTGGTGGTATCATATATGTTGGGTTTGTATTCGTTAAAACTTAATTTTAAACCACGAAATATGAAAACTAGATGTGTCATGTAGGTTGCCACGTCACTTTGTATACCAGATTTTGTACAAAATTTGGGACATTTAGCATTTTCCCATTCATATTCCAATTTTTTGAAATAATAATACCTTTATTATTATTGCATGAACATAGTCTAGATACAGCCTAAACTGATTTAGGAGACCAGGCTTTTCTAGGAATCTGAAGACACAGACCCTAATACCGTGTCTCGCCCCCACCGAGGCAACCAAACCAAACGGACAAAACAAAAAAAGAAAAAACCTAGTAGCAAATCATCAATTGACAAACAACGATCCTAACACGAGATCACTTCCGGCTACCAAGAACCCGAACAGCCCCGCCCACCTACTTATGCCAGTGTGAACCGGCACTCATCCTCCTACTCTTCCAAACGGGCCGAAACCACCTGGCCCGCCTTTTCAACTCCATCATTTCCTCTCTCCTCAGTATTTGACGTACGGCGTCGCTTAATCTCCACCATAGTAGGCCCCGCCCCAACTTCCACCGCCCCCACTTCCTCTTCCATAACTGCTCTCCCCACATCCATTGGGATAGCAGCATCCCAAGAACCACTTTCATCTCTCATCCACCTGGCTTCCACGAAACCACTTGCCCTCCGCCCAGGGGCACGAAGCCAAGCCCC
>JAYMTA010006417.1:0-10432 GCA_036897625.1 Pelargonium cotyledonis
GTTGTTCGAGGGAGTTGTGCGAATTTGAATTAGTTTCCCGCTCAAACAAAGGATGCCTGATATCGGCTACTAGCGAGGGCACGATCAGCGTGCCTAAATAAAAAATAATTAAGTCTAGTCAAGGAGTTGCTTTATCATAAAAAATAAAAATCGCGTGACTGTTTTAATGAATCTGGAAGCAACTCCCCAGGGGACGGATCCACGCTTACTTTGGAAGTATCGGGGAGTTTGGGTTACTTTCAGGGCACGATAATCTTGGCGCGGTCTTGCTGGAGGCTCTGCTTAAGTCTTGGTGATGTGTCAGCGGGGCCACATGTCAATCTCTGATTGGTTAGTGGTACTTTAGAATTTTTAGGCATAAACAGGGAAGTTACGGTGATGCTGGGGTCCGGTATCCTTACAGTGGGCCCCGCCACGTCATCAGGTGAGTTGGAGCTCTATAAATAAAGGCATCCATCAAAGGTAAAATAACATCCATACACTTGCAAGAAGTTGAACTCTTCGAAGTGCACAAGAATCATTTCAAGTGTTATTCGCATTCTTCGAACATTCATCAAAATCTTTAAACGTTCTTCGAGCAATTTCTGAACGATCTTCAAAGATCTTTAAATCTTCAAGTTTACATTCAAGTGTTTGTGTGAAGATCCTGATTCTCAAGTTAAAAGCAGTTCCCCTTACAAATTGGGGGTACCCGCTTAATAGTGCATTAATCTTTGCAACAGACAGGACCCGGACTCAAGCCAAGAACCTCTAATCTGTATCAGACCCCGACCCAAGTTGCAAATTCCCTTTGGATGTGAAGGAATAGACTAATATGATGTCATATCCAAACTTCATATTTGGTTGAGTCAAAGTAGTTGAATTAATTAGTTCCATTGCTGAGAAATTCAAAGAATAAAGTCAGATATCCTAACTGCAAAAAATAAATAATTGAGAGAAGACATGAAAATGAGCCATCCACCAACCAAGGCGAAGACAATGACTACACTAGAGACAGATCGTTCTCCACCCAGAGCAGACTAAAAGGAAAGGTAAAACCCCAAATTGGACGCATGGTGGAGACTAGAGAGGAGATGATGAGAGCCTTCGGACATAAAGATGACCCTCGCGCGACACTTAAGAGAATAAGGAACCACACTCAACCTCTAATTCCAGACGTTACCAGGACTTTGACGCGCTCAACTCCTCAGGTTCATAAACATCCGTTCATAGTGGGACTCACAACAGATCTGATTTGAACCATCACGAACCAAGTCACCAACTTCTTACTTGACGTATTCGTCGCACAATTCGTTCATGTTACTCCGATGGAGAACTTGGTTCCAGTAAATCCAATTCCCATTGGAGGAAGATAAAATAAAGATGAATTCAACTTGGGTGAAGGTCAAATCCGTACAATATATTTGCATCATTTCAGTGAGCATGTGTATCACCTATTAGCAATGTTGCAAGTGTACATTTTGACATCAAATGTTACTTATATATGCATCAACACAATGACGATGTAACAAAAGAATCACAAATTGATAGTTCGATTTCATATCGAACTATTGTAACCTTTTATGCATACATTCATCATCAAATTCTTCTAATTTTAATCACTTTTAAGCTTTATATCATCACATATGCATCATTGTTGAGTTGAAAGTCTTTATGTGAAAATGCCTTCTTTACTCTTAGTTTTACGGCTCAAAAAGCCTATTATATGAACTTGTTTTATTGCACGTATAATTGTCAAAGCATTTCAGGTATCCGTGTTCAAAGAAACAAGTTGGAGAGTGAATGAAGGACAAAAAGAAGCTCAAAACATAGCAACACCAGCTAATGTCGTGACTTTGTAGAAACCTGCATTTCCCAACATCGCGACATCTTACTACATACAAGAGAAATGAGGAGCATGACACAATGTCGTGACGTTGTAGAAGTCTATTTTTCCAAACATCGTGACGTCGAACATCAGAGAACACTTAGTCACAAACGTCGCAACGTCCAAATTTCACAATGTCGCGACGTCGGCGCTGTAACAGCTTTTTAACATTTTCATTTAAGGTTATTTTTGTCCAACACTATATATACCTTATGTTTCAGATTTTTTAGGCATTCTGAGTGTTTTGGGATATTTCCTAAGCTCTATTTATTAGGTTTAGGTTTTAGAGGGAGAGTAGATAGAGATTGAGTTTTTGAGCTTGAAGAAGCAAGAATCCCCTCCATTGAAGCCTTGTGTTTAATGTATCTCTCTAACTCTCTACTTTTATTCTTCAAAATCTGAAATTTGTGTAGACTTTATAGAGAATGAGAATGGAATTTATGATTTTCATTGCTTGCTTATTTGATTTCTCTTCGTCTATGTCTAGCTAGATTTCTATTGTGTGTGGATTGTGAACCCTAGAATTGGGGATTGTTAGGTGAATTAAAATGATTGTTTATGGGTATTTTTTCTTGGGTATTTCTTTGAATTAATTGATTTTAGGTGTTGAGTTGAGAAACTACACCATTGATATTTAGTGATTTTACAAGTGTTTGGGAACAAACCTTGGAATCATGGATTGAAATCCCAAGGTTGGAAGGTGTAGAGGGTACATCAATTCTCTAGGGCTTTCATCAATTCTCATAGCTCGATTTGTATTGTTGAACATTGATACTTCTTCAGTTGTAGTGACTTAGTTCCGCGAAGGTCGGTTCAAGTGTGTGGCCTTGCGAGTGACAAGCTCGTGTCATACCATTTTGAGTGAATTAGCATCTACACCTAATCCTATCACGGGATCCTATCGGTCTCGGCTAGCTCATGACCTAATCCTATCACGGGAGCCACCGCAAACTCTCCCTAAATTGAATTTTGCCATGGCCACAATTGCACCTTCCGCTACCTACGCGTTAATCGCCCCTTGTCGAACCCTAGCCGTCAGCACCTCCCCAGATATCTTGTTGGTATTACTCTCAAGCGAGAGGCACAACCATTCCCAAACGAGAGACACAATCACTCTCAAACGAAAGACACCACCAATCCGATACAAGAATCCACCACTGCCTACAGAGCCGCAGCCGCCATGCAATGAAACGAAGCCGCCGCACCTAGCCACTACCGACAATAACACACAAAACCCTAATTTACAGCAATCCACTACTCTCACGCAAGGGAGAGACCCGTCTGTCAATATAATTAGATGTTATTAGCTGTATTTATTTGCTCATTACTGTTAACATATTTTATGCAGTAGATTATGTGATATGTAAATATTTAGCTCCTAAGAGTAAAGTAGATTTAGATATAATATAGGCTATAGATATGTTATTAGCTTAATTTCAAGGCTGAAAATTAGTTTGCCCTTTGTTTTATAATGGTGACTCTCCATAAGAGGAGACTCAAACTTTTCCCTCAAAACATTGTCACGGTATCAGAGCCCCAATTTTGATCTCTTGTATCCAGTGTCCTTTTCAAATTCCTTGTTCTCAGTCACTCTTGATCATTTTTTTCTCGGCCTCATGTCTTCAGACAAGTATTATGCTCTCCTGGTTTGCTTTAATGGCACAAACTATTCTACGTGGGCTTTCAACTTTGAGATTTTCATCAAAGGAAGAGACTTATGGAGCCATATTGATGGCAGTACTCCCATTGCTGACAAAACCAAAGACGAGACTGAGCATGCCAAGTGGGGCGTCAAGGACGCTCAAATCATGGGTTGGTATCTAGGATCTGTTGAATCCAACATTGTCTTGAATCTTCGGCCTTTCAAAACTGCAGCTGAGATATGGAATTATTTCAAGAAAATCTATAGTCAACAAAACACTGCTCATCATTCCAACTTGAACAAGACTTGGCTAAACTTCAACAGGATAGTCTCTCTATCTCTGACTTTTACTCTAACTTCATGAATCTATGGACTGAATACACTGATATTGTTTATGCTTCCTTACCCGCTAAAGGTCACAATATTGTTCAAACAGTTCATTAAACGACTAAAAAGGATCAATTTCTTATAAAATTGAGACCTAAGTTTGAAGCAGTCAGGTCTAGCCTCATGTACTAAGAGCTTGTTTCCTTTTTGGATGAATGTCTTAATGATTTGCTTCAAGAAGAGCAACGTCTTTTTACCAAGAAAACCTTGAAAGAACAACAATTTGCCTCTATTACCATAGCTTATGCAGCACAAGGCAAGCCGAGGGTTAGAGGTATGCACACCCTTTAGTGTTTTTTGTGCAAAGAATTTGGGCATTATGCTTCAAATTGTCCTAAAAAATTCTGCAACTACTGCAAGAAGGAAGGTCATATCATCAAGGAATGCCCTACTTGACCACCCAAGAAATCTGAGACAGCCTACACAACCTCAATTGGATCTTCAAGTGTCGGGGGCGCTATTTATACAACACATGCCACACAAAATGCTCCTCCTCTCATGTTCAATTTGTAACCCCTGAAATGGTTCAACAGATGATTGTTTCTGCATTCTCAACTTTAGGACTCTCGGGTAAACCTTTTTCAACTTCACCTACTTGGTTTTTTGACTCTACTGCTTCAAATCATATGACAAACAATGATCGTTTTCTTTCCAATATTAAAAAATATTTTGGAAATCTTGAAATTCGTACAGCTAACGAAAACCATTTGCCTATCACAGCCACTAGTGATATTTCATCCTCTTTAACTAATGGTTTTATCTCTCTTAGCCTTACCACTAATTTGATCTCCATCGGACAATTGGTTGATGATAATTGTGAAGTGTCATTTTCTAAGTCCGGTTGCATTGTGTAGGATCAACAGTTAGGGAGGATGATCACGAGGGGGCCTAAAGTTGGACGTTTGTTCCCTATCCAATTTCCGTTATCATGTCATTCATCTCCATTTGTGTCTTGTTATTCTGCTCATATTGATTACCAAGCATGGCATAGGTGTCTAGGAAATCCAAATCGTATCCTTCTACATGATTTGTTGAAATCTGGTTTGCTTGGGAATAAAACATCACCTTCTCTCAATTCTATTCAATTTCATTAATGTCATTCTTGTCAACTTGGAAAAAGCAAAACCTTGCAATTTCCCACACATACACCAAATGTTCTTAAACCATTTCATTTGATCCATAGTGATGTGTGGGGTATGGCACCGGTTATTTCTCATGCTAACTATAAATATTTTGTCACTTTTATTGACGACTATAGTCAGTTCACATGGATTTATTTCCTACGCTCTAAGGACGAAGTATTTTCAGTTTTCAAACTTTTTCACGCATATGTTGAGACCCAATTTTCTATGAATATCAAAATCCTTCAATCAGACAATGGGGGTGAATATGTGTCTTGTTTGTTTCAAGAATTCTTGCAGAATAATGGTATAATCTCTCAAAGATCTTGTCCTTCAACCCCTTAACAAAATGGGGTGGCTGAAAGAAAAAACTGTCATCTTCTTGATGTTGTCCGTACCCTTTTATTAGAATCATTTGTGCCTTCTAGGTTATGGAGTGAAGCTCTCTCCACTGTAGTTAATCTTATTAATAGATTACCTTATCCCTCGTTAAACAATGTTTACCCTTTCACTCATTTATTTGGTCGCACGCCGAATTATTCTAATTTGCGCACGTTTGGTTGTGTGTGTTATGTTCATCTTCATAAACATGTGCACACAAAACTCACGACTCAATCAGTGAAGTGTGCATTTTTAGGATATTATGTACATCACAAAGGCTTTCCTTGCTATGATCTTGATCTACGTCGTATTCGAATTTTGAGAAATGTGATTTTTCTAGAAAACCAATTTTTTTTTTCTCGACTTACCAAGATGTTTATTCTTCTTCATATACTAGAGTACCTGTGTTTACTAATTGTTCTGCATATTCCTTGTCATCTCCCACCTCATCTAATATCAAAGTTCTAGCTCCTAAGCCTCTCTTGGTTTATCAAAGATGCAAACCAGTCATGTCGAATCAGAATATCACATTTTTAGCTCCATAACCTTCAACTTCACTGCCCCCTCAAGTTGATTCCCTTGTTGTTGATCCTATTCTAGCAACTATACAAACACCTGCCACTCGCAAACATAGTACTCGAATTAGACGTCCCTTTAATAGGTATGATTTTCCTAATCCAATGTCATTTGCAACCACATTATCCACTATTTCTATTCCATCATCTTATAAATAAGCAATGGATCATGAGTGTTGGCGGAAAGCTATTGAAGCAGAACTTCTAGCACTTGAAGAAAACCAAACTTGGGATGTTGTAGCATGTCTTCCATATGAAAAACCTCTAGGAAGCAAATTCATATTTACTGTAAAATTGCATTCGGATGGTTCCATCGAGCGTTATAAAGCTCAGTTAGTGGTGCTTGGGAACAAACAAGAGTGTGGACTAGATTACGAAGAAACTTTTGCACCAGTACCTAAGATGACCACTGTACGAAGCATATTAGCCCTTGATGCGTCTCAATTATGGCCCTTACTTTAGATGGACGTCGAAAACACATTTTTGCATGGTGATTTGAAGGAAGAAGTGTACATGAGACTTCCCTCTGGTATGCGCACTTCTTCGACTAATGATGTTTGTAAACTAAAACGCTCGTTATATGGATTGAAACAGGCAACCAGAGTATGGTTTGAGAAATTTTGGTCCGCCCTTCTCGGTTTCTCGTATATGCAGAGCCAATATGACTCCTCCCTTTTTCTTCATAAGACACCTAAGGGAATAGTTGTTCTTCTCGTTTACGTCGGCAATATCGTTGTCACTGGATCTGATATGCAAGCCATCACTCTAATTCAACACTTGCTACATTCTACTTTCCACATGAAAGACCTTGGCCAACTCAATTACTTCTTGGGGTTAGAAGTACATCATCGGCCTCAGGAAATTTTTGTGAACCAAATTATATTCAAGACTTGGTTCAGTTAGCGGGACTCACAGGGAGTAGTTCAGTTGACACTCCAATGGAGGTTAATGTGAAATATCGGTGTGACGAAGGAGAGCTCCTTGAGGATCCTACATTGTATCGAAAGCTAGTGAGTAGTCTTATTATCTTACCATCACTCGCCCGGATATTTATTATGTTTTCCATACTGTGAGCAAGTTCATGCAATCCCCTCGACATCTCCATCTAGCAGCAATCAAACGCCTTATACGGTACCTCATTGGCACTCCTAGTCGTGGCCTATTTTTTCCTACTGGTTCGTCACTCCAACTACAAGCCTATAGCGATGCAGATTGGGCTGAATGTCCAGACACAAGGAAATCTACTACTGGATGGTGTATATTTCTTGGAGATGCTCTTATCTCATGTAAATGCAAAAAGCAGAATTTTGTCTTTAAGTCCTCCAGCGAGGTAGACTATCGTGCTATGTTTGCTGCTTGTTCCGAAATTAGTTGGTTACGGTGTCTCCTTGCAGAACTTGGTTTCTCCCAACTTCAACCAACTCCATTACATGCGGACAACACCAGTGTCATCCAAATTGCAGCAAATCATGTCTATCACGAGCGTACGAAACACATAGAGGTTGACTGTCACTCCATATGAGAAGCTTATGACCGGAAAGTCAGTGCCACAACTTTCTTGTTGGCAAATTGATGCTTGTTGATGTACCAACATCAATTTGAGGGGGGGTGTCAATATAATATTGGTTAAGAGACATAATCTCTTCCTGAACACTATTGGTTCATTGTATATATATACCTTTAGGCCGTAGCTTATCAAAAAAAAAAAAATAGCTGTTATTAGTTGTATCTATTTTCTCATTACTGTTAGCAGATTTTATGGAGTAGATTATGTGATATGTAAATATTTAGTTCCTAAGAGTATAGTAGATTTAGCTATAATATAGGCTGCAGATCTGTAATTAACTTAATTGCAGGGCTGAAAATAGTTTGCCCTTTGGTATATAATGGTGACTCTCCACAAGAGGAGACTCAGACTTTTCCCTCAAAACATTGTCACCGCCAACTGTTTCGCCTTCTATGCTCAGCGATACTTATTAACACAAAGGATATAAATACTTTAAAAGAAATAGCAGTACAAATAAATCAATATTGTAGACAACTTAAAAACTCTTCAAATAAGTAACGCTTAGCATTGAATTTATCATAACCAATAAATTTAAATCACCCCATTAAACTTCATGTAGTGAATTTGAAAATAAATAAACAAATCTAATACGATGATAAACTAGAAAAAACAACTCTTCTATTACAACTTCTATGAAATAGCTAATATCAGAAACTGAAAATCTAAAACTCACCTGTATAAGGATTGATTGTATGACAATTAGTCTTCTTGTTCTCTTTGTTTTGAATATTTAAGCATATGATCATCTTCACATCAAATCAATTTTTAGTTTTGGTTAAGTCCACGGATTGAGGAAGAACAAAATTGCGGAGTCTGATTTAAGTTTTTTTCATGACAGTTACGAATAAAAAAAAAGCCATGGTAGCATGTAAATATATTTGATGTTGTTGGATGCGATGTCATTTTAATGAGATAATAATCATAATTTTCTTTCATTTAAACTCTACATCATGTTTCATTGGATGAAAAAACTAACGGTGTTAATTCATGTAACAAATTGGTCCAAAAATATTAAGTTCGTGTATGAAATTGAGCCAATTTTTTTTATCCTAGTACTAATTTGATCTTTTGTAAATTTTGGAAGTACTAAATTGGTCTTTTTCTCTATCATCATTGTTATACTATTTACCAGATGATTATTTTCTTTAACTAAGCGTTTGGATTAGGAATTTTGGTTTGGGATTGGGAATGGAGAATAGGAATGGGAATGGGAATGAGATTCTCATTTATGGTGTTTGGATTGGAACACATTCATTCTCATTCTCATTCCGATTCTGATTCCTATTCTCTCACGCTTGAGTAATTTGATTCACGCCTATATTGAATAGAATGAGATTCTCATTCTCATGTTTTCACTTTTTATTTTACGATCTAAATTTTAAAAATTCATAACTTTGTGCTCGAATGTCCGATTGACATAATTTTTTTTTTGGTTTCATATAACTTTTCGAGATAAATATTATTATGATTATAATTTTTTCAAATCATACATATTTATAACCAAAAATTCTGGAACAAATTTTTTTTTTAAACAAGTTTTGTATTCAAATTTTAGATCGGATACGAATTTCTACACACACACACACACACACATGTGTGCATCATTAAAAACCAGTTGTGACGATTAAAATTTTTCATTTTATTTGAATTTATGTTTTTGAATTTTACAATTTGAATCTAATCCGAAAAGAGTTCGGATTAGATAAAAGGATTAAAGGCACCAGCGGTACCCAAACTTTGGCGGAATACCCAATTTGGTACCCAAACTTTAATTTCACCAGACTTAGTACCTACATTTTTATTTTGCATCCAATGTGATACCTCCCGTCCAGTTCCGTTAGCATTTCCATTAATGGTCTGCCAATTGTGCTAGTTCGTGCTGACGTGGAGAAGAATCGATGACGTGGCAAATGATATCATATTTATTTGAACTGATGTGGAAATTTATTTTGAAGTGGCATGCCATGTCACCTATGAAATGGTAAAAAAATAGATTTTAAATTTGGAAGAGAAAAAAATTGCCCTTTCATTTCCTCTTCATTCTTCACTCTAAAATGAGTTTGTATCAGTGACTTGAAATCCATCTCTCTCGTCTCCAAAGTGATCTCCAACAACCTTATCTTCACTCTCAGAATCACCAACTCAGACGATTTTCATCTGAAGTAGGTGTCCGTCCTTGCCAGAGCAGCTCGACGACAATGGGAGACCTCGACGGCGAATGGAGATCTTGACGGAGAGATCCGAAGGAGATCTCGATGGCGATGAGAGATCTCGTCGGAGGAGGCAGGGGGCGGCGTCGACATTGTCGGTGGCTCAACACTCATATCCTCTACCTCTTCAAATCACAGAAACTACAACAAGTCGAGCCCATAAATCCTAACCCTAGATTAAAAAGAGATTAGAATAATTTTTTGGGATAAATGTTTTTTTAGTACCCAAACTTGGCTAGTGTACTCAATTTAGTACCTAAACTTTTATTGTGCCCAATTTAGTACCCAAACTTCTATTTCATACCCAATTTAGTACCTTAATTTTAAAAATTTACCCAATGTGATACCTACCGTTACATCCCGTTAAGTTTGGCGTTAAGTCTCGCTGACATGGCTACTAAGCACTAGTTTTGACTTTCGGTCAACGCTACCACATCTTAGCTTATATTTTCCGTGTTTGTTGTTGTTTGTGTCTGAGCTTGAGATTGTGCTTTCTTCTTATCCAAGTCAAGGTTTACTAGCATAAGTTCTAGAGTCCAATTTCCTAAGCTTGCTTGCTTGTTTGTTTGCTTGAAGTCTTGCTTGTTTGTTTGCTTGAAGTCTTAGAACCTGTCACTTGTAGAAGGAAACACACCAAAGGAACGAAGAACCTGGGGTGGTGTTACCAGGACTCCGCCTCAGG
>JAYMTA010006418.1:0-10430 GCA_036897625.1 Pelargonium cotyledonis
CAAACATCAAATCATTAACTATATTTTCAATAAGTGAGCAACAGTTAAAATAAGTGAGCATCAACGTGAAAACTTATTAAACACTTCTGAATATAAACACAGTTAGGTTTTTAATGAGTTGAAATTTTGTATGTTAAATAAAATGAGTCAATAGGTTGTATACTTAATTTCACAAAATGTATATGTCAAATTTGATGTTTGAAGTTGTTTCGAAGTAGTTTAATAGGTATTTGATTATTTTGTTTTTGTTTTTCTACTGCACGACCTCCTTATCGTCTAGTTTTGGGTTAATCATAAATTTTGAATAACTAAAATCTATTAAAAATTATTTTCTAATCGTCATTCTAGAAAAGATGGCAACAATGTGAGAAAAAATCGTTAAACAAATTGTTACAATACGTACATACGTCAATATAAACTAATATAACAATCAATATTATAAGTTTACATTAAAGCATAAAATAACTTTTGAATTAACTTTTAATATGTTTTTTTTTAAGTTGAGCTACACAAAAGGAGACCCATAAACTTAAATAACCCACCCCATACCGCATGGGGGAGACTCGAACATGAGACATCTGAGAAAATCCGAAGCGCTTAACCGTTTGTTTCAACCTGCTTTAATAATTAACTTTTAATATTTTTTTTACATGAACATTTAATATCTTCATAATAAACTCTATACCTATAACTACTTTGGAAAGAAAGAAAAAACTCTATACCTATATGTCTATTACAATCAAACTTACACACTCCTTCACGTAAATTTTCCACAAAACAAAGAAACAATCTCTCTCTCTCGGACATTTCCACAAACATGTTACTTGCAACCACAAAACCTCTCATGGCTCTTTTCTTGCTCACCGTCTCATCTCTCCCCTCTCCGTCCTCCTCCGCCACCGACACCTTCATCTTCGGCGGCTGCTCCCAGCTCAAGTTCACTCCCAACTCGCCCTACGAGTTCAACGTCAACTCAGTCCTCACTTCTCTCGTCAACTCCGCCATGTACACCTCCTACAACAACTTCACCACCTCCGGCACCGTCTCCTCCTCCGGCACCTCCGCCGACACCGTCTACGGCCTCTTCCAATGCCGCGGCGACCTCAGCGGAGGCGACTGCGCTCACTGCATCGCGAAAGCGGTGAGTCAACTCGGGACGATCTGCCTCGACTCGTGCGGCGGCGCGTTGCAGCTGGACGGGTGTTTCGTGAAGTACGACAACGCCACGTTCCTGGGAGTGGAGGACAAGGCGGTGCTGGTGAAGAAATGTGGAACGTCGATTGGGAACGATTCTGATTCGTTGACCAGGCGCGATGCGGTGCTGGACTACCTGGGGGCGAGCGATGGGTCCTACAAGCCGTTCCGGGTTGGTGGGTCCGGTGATGTGCAGGGTGTGGCCCAGTGCGTAGGCGATTTGAGCCCCAGCGAGTGCCAGGATTGCTTGTCCGACGCCATCGGACGCCTCAAAACGGAGTGCGCCGCCGCCGCCTGGGGCGACATGTACCTCGGCAAGTGCTACGCGCGGTTCTCGGAAGGTGGGAGTCACTCGCGCGGTGGAAAGGGTAAGCGGTTTCACCACCCTGTATGGTGGTTTCTGGTCTTTGGTTTTTTCGTAATTTTAACTACTTAAAACGTTTCTCGAATAATCTTGAATTTGGCTAATATGGCCTACACACCATGCAAAAATGTGCATTAGTGGGTCAAATTCAGATTATACAAGAAACTTCTTGTAAATTCTTTTTTTGGTGCGTTATGTGTTCTTTTTTTTTTATTATTATTATATTGGGTTGGTTTGATTAGTTGCATTAATTAACAATTATTTTTGATGTACTAATTGTTAAGAAAGAAAAACTCGGTAAGGTCTATTTTCTTATGCATTTGTGTGAATAGCGTTTGGATTATAATTTTTGTTTGAGGTGTCAGAATGAAGGATCAGAAGCTATCTAAATGCAAGGTTTTTATATTAAATGGTTAGAAATGAACATTGTGTTGATGTGATTTTCAAAGTTATTGATTTGTTCATAATTGGGTGGTTGAAAACATGTATGGATTTTCAAATTGGTTGGACTTTTTTGTATATGATGGAATAAGACTTAATAGAAAGCTTTGTTATAAAGCACTTGAATCATGATTTTTCATGCTTTGAGAAAGCTTTAGGCCCCACTTAAATTCAAACTAAAATGTTTCATTGAAGAAGGAATCCAATGCCCATGGAGAAAATGATATATGGCACTTAAATCATAAATCAGTTATGCTCTAAAAATAGAACAACAAACATATGACAAAAATATTAGTAACTTCACTTCAAATATTTCATTAGTAATCTAGCTATGAATGCAACAATTAGAAGAATTATTAAACCAAGAGAATGTGAATGGTGATGATCTTGGAAAATGTTTGAACCCTTTAAATCACTATGAAAACATAGCTATATGAATGAGTGTGTGCATGTGAATAAGACTGAATTTAACAAGTATTCATTGAATTTTACTTGGCTTAACTAATTTGATGTATTTGAGCGTAGGTTCTAATAATGAGAACAACGATGATGAGATTGAGAAGACACTCGCGATTCTTATCGGACTCATCGCTGGTGTTGCGTTGATCATAGTGTTCCTCTCTTTCTTGAGAAAAGTTTGTGAAAAAGGTGGAAAAGGTACTCACTCAATCGTCCAATATTGTATTAAACTTTATATTTACTTTACAATTGAAGAAAAAATACCAACCCTTGATTGTGCTTATTCTTTCAACAATGCAGGTGGTAAATAAGTAAAGCCAAAGCTACAAACAATCTATGAGCCATGTTCAAGTCTCATTCCATTTGAAATATGTTAAAATTGCTTCACTTTATGTCCCATTTGCTCCACCTTTGTCCATTAGGTCTCCTCTCAACTTTATATATTCTCTCTATAGATAGCTCTTGTTATCTTTATTTTTTGGAGTTGCTTTGCAATTTGCTGTAAAGAGAAGCTTGATGATAAGGATTAGACACAGAGAGATGGATATGGAAAACAGGAGTGTTATCTTGAAACAAGTGATGAAAAAAAGAAAGTTGCAATAGGATACAAAAGCTCAAAAGATTCCAATATCCACATACCATGTCTAGTGTTGAGAATTTAAGATGATGAGCTCTACTTTGGATCCAAACTGTCACACACCTTTTTACTCTATGTTCATTTCTAAAAGATCTTAACATATTTGTTGATGTTCTTTTCCTTTGTAAATGCAATGTATTTATGTATGTACCATTTAGAAATAAAATTATAGTTTCTTTATCTTGTCTCATTGTTACTCCAAGATTGTGTACTAATATATATGTGTTTACTTGTGTGATAGTCAAGTTCTACTAGGTAATTAAGCAACTTTGGTACAAAATAAAGTTCCGATTTGGTTCTTTATGCCTATATTGATCAAATTACAGGTGTAGATCGATACAAAATTGTTTATAACACATATTATAACCATTAAAAAGACAGTTAAAATATTATATATTCAATATCCAATATAACATTTGTATATACTGCATGTTACACTTTGTTGATTGTTCTACTAAATTATCATAATAAAGAAAATTAGTTAGTGTAGATTAAAATATTTTCAAAATATTGCTTGAAAGAGATTGACATGTAAGAACTTGTGTATATTAGAACAAAATCTTTATGCATTGTTTCCTAATATTGATAGTTTTGACATTTAATATAGTTTATCTTGCTTGATGTTTGAATTTTACTCGTACATGTTAATAAAAATTGAAATATTATGCACCATGATACGTGTAGGATTAATCTTGTTTTCTGCAACATGTCATTGTTGGAAGACAGTTAACGAATTGATTAATTATGAAGTAGTTATGTTATATGATAAAGTTGAGATTAAAGTTTGATGACATGATTTTGTGCTCCAATAAATTTTGTTGACATAGCCTACAAATTTGAAAGACTATCCTTACTCTTTTGGAGCAATGGCAAAGTTTTGTCTGCCAACTCATGCTTGACCAATCTGTCTAAAGTGCATAGGCCAAGCAAAGAAGACACAATCATTGAATATAAAAGGGAACAAATAGAATGATTTTGAGGAGCTTTACAATTATAATACATAGCTAGTGTTTGATACAATATTCTTGAAATCTTCATGATCTTCTCCCTCATCTATTATTGTTGCCTTTTGGTGTTGCTTTTAACCTTATAGAATTATCATTTCTAAGAGTCTTAATCAAGAACCTTAACATTATTTTATTTTATTCAAGGACCCTACATGTTTTAATAATGGTAAAAATAATTAAACGAGAACAAACAAAAATGACAAGTACACAATAAATCTTATCTTTTCCCTACAAATAGATGATATTTGAACCAAAGAAATTGGATTGAAAGCAATTTCATATTTTTCAAAATGGTATGCATCATGTTCATCATGATCGATAATAGAAAGAATAGATCGATCAAGAATTGTGGTAATGTGGAACACAACATGAGATCCAATCATAAGACTTTGACCCGCTAACCCAATCGTTAACTCGATTACATTCTCACATCGTTTTAACATATCGTGCACCACGTCAGAAGCAACGGAAGACATTCTCTTAGCGTGTGTAGGAGGTCCAAAAGCGTATTCGAATTTCCTGAATGGGTTGAACTAGCAGCATATAAATAGTCTTTATCTCACTCCACTATGCAAATACCATTTGTCATGCAACTATTGCACAATGTGCCAAGCTATAAACAAAGACAATGACACAAGTAGCTACTAGAATTTGTCCATCTCCTCCTCCTCCATATCCATGCATTGAAGCTTTTCATAAAGCTACTAAGATAAGGTATAAAATGTACTAAACCATATTGTTCTGTTTTGTAAATCCACAGCAAGAAGCAACCAATTAAAACAAGTCACGAAGCTTCCACATATATTTATATATGATAAATGTAAATTGATATAATAAATAAAAATACTAAAGAAAGTGACAATCAAAATAAAAGAAAAGGACTAGAGTGTTGCTGTTTATGTAGTAGACTAGTAGTAATTGACTCATTGTTTGAAACTACTGGAAGATAAATAGTGTAAATGATTAGGACAGATCGATAGGGACATCAATTTATGGCAAAAGATTAGTCTAAAGTGAGCAGTTGAGAATTATTTATGAAGCCTAGGAAAATAATTCATCTAATTGGGTTGAATTGAACTATATGATTAATTGAGATCATTGTTCACATTATAAACACCTAAAAAAAATCAAGTAAACAAATTAGTTCTATAGTTTCTGTTATTAATACATTAGAACTAAGCAACTAGTGTGGAATTTTTTTAAGTTTTCTAACTTTGTGTTTCAAGTTCAAAACTAGAAAATACAATTGCATTAGTTTTTTTTATAAAAAAAAAAAAGAATTTTGTTTATATGTTGTGTTTTTCATTGGATTCAAATCAAACCGAATGATCCATATTTAAAATAAATAGAAAATAAAACATTGAAAGTATTGTTGATACGATGGCTAAAATATTCTAATTAATGTTGTCGGTTTCATTTGAGATTATGAGTTCCAACTTGTAGAGAAAACTCAATTTCATTACACTAAATCATGAGCTTATAATGAATAATACACGGCGAAAAACCCAATTCTAATTGTTCGTCTCTTAAAAAGAACCCGGGAGCTTAGCTAGCTCGTGAACTATCCTGTTCGCCCGAGAAAATCCCATAGCTAAATCTTAAAAAAAAAAAAAAAAAAAGGAAGTTAATAGAGTTAAAATGTAGACTTTGATGCATTCAAAAAAAAATGTAGACTTTTATTTGGGCTATCAACGAAACCCCAGATCTAAAAGCCCAAAAAACCCATCTAAGGTCTATCCAGAGGCCCAATTTTAATATATATGGGCCTCGAGTGAGTTGATCCAGTCCATCTAAAGCCCAAACCATGTCATTGACACTTCGGCTTTCACGCCATCACGTTGCAATAGCGCCACCTGTACTGATCATGACGTGGCCACCACCGCAGCAAGCTGCCACGTGGTCATCGCCGCACCGAATCACTCCCCACCTATATAAACTTGACCGAGTACACAGTACACAGTCTTCATTTCCAACAGAAAAACTGCTTGCCCGCGAAGAAAAGAAACGTACACGCGCTAAGCTTACAGATCTAGGGTTTGATCCATCACAGAAATGGCGCTAGAATGGGTTGTTCTCGGCTACGCCGCGGCCGCAGAGGCCGTCATGGTCCTCCTCCTGACTCTTCCGGGGCTCGACGGCCTCCGCAAGGGGCTCGTGGCCGTCACGCGCAACCTCCTCAAGCCGTTCCTGTCGGTGGTGCCGTTTTGCCTCTTCCTCCTCATGGACATCTACTGGAAGTACGAGACACGCCCCAGCTGCGACGGCGATACCTGCAGCCCCAGCGAGCACCTCCGCCACCAGAAGTCCATCATGAAGAGCCAGCGAAACGCGCTCCTCATCGCCTCCGCGCTCATCTTCTACTGGCTCCTCTACTCTGTTACCAATTTGGTGGTCAGGATCGAGCAGTTGAATCAGCGGGTCGAGAGGTTGAAGAAGGAGTGACTCGATCCATCCAGAGATAAGTGAATTTTGAAATTCTACACCGTATATGTGTTGCTTAGTGTTTAAATTGGTACTATTTTGCTACTTTTTGTTCCTTTTTGCCTTTGTGAGAATGTATGGATGATACGAAGGATTTGGAGTGTTGTGATGGTTCTGTTGGATGAATATTTTGGCATGATTTGGTTCAATGATCGAACAGTTTCTTCTCATGGTGTTTCATTGGTTGAACTTGATGAAGTTTGATTTAATGGATCTAAATGTTTTTGCTTTACTTGAATTCATAAATGATATGCTTCAACGCAATTGAAATTGAACATCTAGGTGCTTAATTGGATCCCCGAAATGCATGAGGAAATTATCAAGACATTGGTTGATGAAGCTTTTAGATTTGCACTCTGATTATGGCTAGCATTCCCAAATTTGGGATTCCCCATTTATATATTCAATTGGATAGCCACACAATAGGTAGATTGTCTCAATACTGGTGGAGAATTTTTGGTGTTCTCATTACAATTTGCATTGATTATTTCACATTTTAGAAACTATCTAAAAGTTTGGTAGAGGAATTAGGGTAGTGAACGATTGATTCTTGTAACAAATCTTCGATGCTGAATTGGTTATCTTTACAGTTGTATCCCTGTACCATATTGAAGATTAAAGTGGCTTTAGTGCTTGCATATTTTCTCCATCCAGCAAAAGAAAATGTGCTGTTTTTTTCCGCCTTATGTGCCATTACAAACCTAGTAATGTCATATTTTGGTCCTCAACTTTGAGAATTGCTAGCTTATTTTTTACTTCACTTTATATGTTGTTTCTTCTTTGGGTGCTTATATGCTATCATTGAGCACGTGCCCAATAAACTAACCCATGTAAACAGTTTGGAAGGTAGTTTGCTCTATTTCCTTGTCTGTCATTGTGATTTGTTGAGTTCCTGTGATCTTCATATTTGGTTGCTTGCACTGAAATGATAGAGAACATAGTGTGGGCAGTGTTAGCTATGAATCTTGTATATTATGCCACAAAGTGAAGGTTGGGGAAGAATAGATCTTCTCCATTTTTGTTTTCTTCTACTACTAGATGGTGAACAACCCTTGTGATCAATTCTTTGTCTTGTTTGTTTTTTCGGGTAAATATAAGGGTCAAGGTGGAGTCTTGGGCTCAATCCTTGTATGTTTGGTTTGTGGTAAATATGAGGGCCAATACAGGGTTTTGGACTTGTCATGTTTATGAGGTTGCTGGAGGTTCTTGGGTTTGAGCTAAGAGAAGGTAAGGAGGAGCAACTTGCTGCAATAGACATGGTTAATCTAATGATTTTGGACCACCACATGTTGGGTCATGTAGTTATAACACTGGATTTTATTTGATCTCTTAAATTCGAGTCTCCTTGTCGACAATATAGAACACTTTGATTCTTTTTGTGGTCTTAAATTCGAGCATTGTTATCGACAATATGAGGTGTGGTTTATGGTGACTCTCCTTTTAGGAGAGAAATATTCTTTTTAGTAAAGACATATTGCTACTTTGATTATGACGCTCATTTTGGGTAGTCTAGTGGGTCTACGATTGTCTGGTTAATTAATGTTGAATTATAGAAGTGCAATTGTATTGAATTTGAGTCTAAGTTTTGTTTTGTAATTAATTGGGCTTCCATATTTTTATATAATACTGTCTTTGCTGTCACATATTTGTATATTTATAGACCATTAATGTCATTAAATATAAGTTTTAATGATTTGTTATATTTCAAAGCCCTTTTAGTGTCCCTCCATCATCTTTCTATCCTCCTACAGATGACTAATGCCCACTAATACCCATAGTTAGAAGTAAATAATAATCATTTATAAATTGTGGATCACATATTACCAAATTAGCATATTTGTCTTTCATTTTCTTTTCTTTACCATGTGTTTAGGACAAAGGGACACTTGGATGCCTTCATTTCTATTACGGGTCCGGGTAAGGTTGTGAAATATCTAGGTTGTCGTGTGAATTTTGTTTTTTGTGGTTAGGTCACGTGGTAATTACGTGACAATGACAATTTTAGCTTTCTTCTTACTCACATCACCGCTAAATACATTATATTTTTAAAAATAAAATTGCAACGTTGCAGATTCTATTAACTCATTTGACATAAATGTATAAAATAAAACAATATCGTGACATTTTGAATTAAATTGAAGTATAATGAAAATTTTGTGAATTATTTAGAAGTCGGAAGCTTATTATGTTAAAAGCGGGTATCGGGCTCTTACACGGGTGATGGGAACGTCGGGTGGCTCTCGAATTTGGAAGGCTGTTTGGTCGGCTCAAGTTCAATGTAAAGTAAAGCATTTCTTATGGCGTGCGTTGTCGGGTTGCTTGCCGGTAATGCAAGGGTTACGATCTCGTTGAGTCGAGGTGCCGATTGTGTGTCCAAGATGTCGTTTAGCCCCGGAGTTGGTGTCCCATGTCGTGATTCACTGTGAGTTCGCTCGTTCTTGTTAGTCGGTTCTTGGTTTGTTTGGACTATGTTTAGCTTCTCCTTTTCTATATGATTGGTTTTTGACTTTAATTGATCGTAAAGACTCAAATTTGGTTGCTCGAGCTATGTATGTCGGATGGAGTATTTGGAACCAGCGAAATGAGGGGTTTGGGACAACAAGTGGAAGAGTGCAGCTGCTACTGTAACAGTTGTTGTCTCGGTTCACCGTGCATGGCATGCTTGCCGAGTCAGTTCGCCCATGCAAGGTGGTCGTATTGCGGGTCGGGTGGAGGATAGACGCTGGGTTCCACCAGCTCGTGCGTGGGTGACGGTGAACACAAATGCTGCGATTTTCAAGAAAGTGGCTCGGGTTGGAGGTGGGTGGGTTTGTCACGACGGGGAGGGCCGGGTGCTAAGGGGTGGCCGTGCAGTTTGGCCGGGTGTGGTGGATCCCGAGTTAGCTGAGGCGTTTTCCATTCGCGAGGCGTTAAGTTGGTTGAAGACGCAAAATTGGAGTAATGTGATCATTGAGTCGGACGCCCAACGGGTTATTCGGGCTATCGAGTCCGGAGGGGAGGTGTTAACCAGTGACTTGGGTCTTATTATTGGTGATATTCAATTTTTAGCTGTTCATTTTATTCGTTTGCAATTTGCTTTTGTTATTAGGTCTGCAAATTAGGTGGCCTATTGTCTTGCTTGGTCATCGGTTTCTTTGTCAGACTCAGTTAGTTGGGTTGGTGTTTAAAGCCCAATTGATATTTCGGATGTTTTATCCCGAGATTTGAATTAATAAAAGTATTATCATCCCTTAAAAAAAAAAACAAAAAACAAAGTTCATAGACTAAGATTAAACAAACATTAACTTTCTTGAATGATTCATCTTACATATCCAATTAATTATCCAAGTAAACCAAAGAACTCTGATAATATTATTTTCGTTTTACTAACCCACCTAACTTAATATTATCTATGGGCTGTGGATAATTTAATTAGTACAAGAAATAAGGCTCTAAATTTCAAATAAAATAAATTCACATATCATATGTGGCCAATGAAAAAGTTTGTGAATATTCAAACAATTCTATATTTTAATAAAAGAAAAGGTGATATATAGTTGGAGAAAAATGGCTGTCAATTTATTGAATATTATTAAAAACTTTTATGTCAGCTTGTAGCAGTGCTCACAAAATGTACATGTATAATGTTAACAATCAAATGCTATTTTGTTTTATTAAGAGACATTTTATAATTCACATACGACATGAATAGATTTTATATAATTTCGTTTCATTTTATTATAAGAAAGAAAAATCACTCAAAAAAAAAAAAAGTAACTCATATTGATTAAGGCATAATTATCTTTCTTTTTAAGTAACTCATATTGATTCGCCATTAAAAATCAGAGTTAAATCAACCAATAATCGG
>JAYMTA010006419.1:0-10430 GCA_036897625.1 Pelargonium cotyledonis
TCCAGAGTATTAAACCCTTTATTTTTTTGTCAATGCTTGTGAATTTTTAATCATTATAAAATTAACAAGTCAGTTATTACTTGACTAAAAAGTTAACTCAATCTAATTGTTTGTACTAGATTGGGTTTTAATTGAAAATTTATATACTATATTGGCTATTTTAAAGTTTCGTGTGCCAATAGGGCATTGAGATAAAGTCTGTAACATTAATCCTAAGAATATATGAAAAATTCCACATGAAGTCAGCTTTGCGAAGTGAAACTTACTATTTCTTTTCTAACTCTATCAATCTCCTCTGCATTTGATAGATCAAACTTCTCAATGTAATACCTTTCCTTGTATCCAGGCTCCCCCAATTTAACCTGAAAACAAGGAACGCCAATAAATTTCAAAATAATACCACCAAAGTCAGTAGAATACCAGGTCTTACAACATGATTTTCTTCACTTGACACAGCAAAATTGCAAGCCCATATCAACCAAAGGCATCCTAGAATATAGGACAAACCGAACTCTTACAAATTTTAAATCCATTATTCTAAGGAAATTGCAGGAACCACAAAACTGAAACAAGTAGGACTTTGAATAAAAGTTCACATATTTTATATCCTTGTTGGTGTAACTATAGTAATCTGCCCAGGTGTCACGTGTCTATTGAAGTTTGTTAATGTCACTGCAAGAGAATGACCAATTGGAGTCCCCTCTAACCACCTACATGCGGTTAGATTTTGAAAGTGACTCCAAAAACCAAATGGTCTTTAGAAAAGACCCAAAACCAAATGATGAAAGCTATAACACCAAGAAAACATTGCAGGTCTAGAGCTTTCTTCTTCAAGTGTGTAGGGATGGATGCCAACATTTTTATGCCTTGTAGAGAAAAAAGTACATAAAGAGCATTAAAAAAGATCTCAATAACAGTGCTCTAAGGCTACGGTGTTTGGGAGTGGAAAACTATTAAGAGCTCTTCAAGAACATGAAGGCTCTGATACCATGTAGAAAATATGAAAAGAGCTAATATTGATATTGATGTAGAACCCTTTATTTAGAAGATTTAGACTTAAAATAAGAGAGAGAGAGAGAGAGAGAGAGAGAGAGAGAGAGAGGGAGCGAAAAAACTAGACTTAAACTAGACTAAATTTTACTAATGATAATATATTTTCTAATTTCACTAACATCTTCCAAAATTCTATTAAACTTATAATTTTATCTTCAGCGTGATCTTTAGTATGTGTAGGGATGATATCAAGAAAAATAAAGTTTAGAAAGCGATAGATTTAACAAATTTAAAAAACTTGAAAATAAAATATAATAAAATATCTTGAAAAGGAGAAGATTTATTGGTCCAGGCAACCTTAGTTGCTGCCAAAACTACAGACTCAAAAGAAGAGAATCGTGAAGCTCTAACACTATGTTAGAAATAAGAGATATTGAATTACTGATGTGAATGAATTGTGTTAATAAGTGCAAGAGAAACCCATGGTTTGGATCCAACCCTGGATTGAAACCAGGATTATGTTGCACCCCTTGTGGTATCCTGCCCACTTGCAGAAGGATATGCATGCAATGGCCCACATGTTAAGAAAAATACTACACCTGAGAGGGAACGCCGAATTAAAAGGCCACCGATTATGCACGTGCCGATCCATAGTTAAAAGGAAAATGTGAGCTTCGAACACGAGAGAGAGTGTTGAAGTGTGTGATAAACTCCCACAATGGATAAATACAAAGTGAATAAAAGTTAAACCCTACAAACAAAGTTAACCTTTTGGTAGTGTAAGCTCAAGCCATTACATGTACCCTACTATTAAATTCCAGAAACCACAGACTATGTATGTATCATTTTTGTGTAAAATTAGGATCATGATTTGAGAACTCATCTTGTTGGCAGGAGCTTAAAGCTGCTTCAGGATCAGGTTGCATTTATGCAACAAGAGGCAAATGAATTGGACTCTAGAAGTAGTGCCTTTCGGATCACATAGTGATTGAACAAAAAGACTATCCTTAGGAGCTTCTAAACCATGTACCTTCCTAGCCATCAATAGTGTGATCTCAAGTTACAAAATTTCTATCAGGAGTCAAGGCTACATGTCTTCCTAACCACATGTCAACCATTCCGTAATTATACGATGACAAATATGCCTACTTGGCCACTATTCTCAACAATGATTAAGTAATGCCTTGTACTAGCCCCATTAAATATGATGTGACCTTCCTTTAAGGTTTGAAGGACAAATTCTGTAGATATGACCCATTAATTTCACAATGCCGCATCCAGCCCTCAAACACTATCATCATATTATTTGGCTCCTTCCATTACATATTTCTCCATGATTGTAACTCCCTCACAGTCTTATAATACACCTGCCTTTATGATAATCCTAATTCATAACCTGCATATCTATTCATAGGAAGACAAGGGTTTGACTTGATATCAACTTTATCTACATCACAGAAGAGGGTAACCTATCAAGTACCGATATGGGTATATGTATTGGGTTCACTATAGAATGCTATGAGTACAACACTTCAAAGATATAGAATATGAGTACAGCATGTGTATGTCAACTAAATATTACATAATAACAAATATTAAATATACACTTGTAAACTTCTATAGGATGATTACATTAGCAGTAGATTAAGTCCATGGCACATATTTGGCCCAATAATTTTATAGTCATATTAATAAAGTTAGTTTTCCTTGTTCTGTTGTGACGGTCCATCCAAACATAGCTCAATTCCTCGTATAGGCCCGATGATCTAAGGCCCTACAAAGCCTAGATTTAAAGTTACACTTAAACCTAAAACCATTATCTTTATTGCGTCATTTTTTCTACAATTCTCAGTTCGATTTGCTCCTTTGTTTAGGCAGTGTGTATATTCGACGGCCAAGCATATCCAAGCTAGATTTTTCAGTAAAATGAACTAGATTGAAGGCAAAGAATAGCAGCCCATCAATAAGAAAAGTTTAACACAACTTTTTATCCCACATGATTTATTTTAGAAACAAGCAATGAAATATTTCAGGTATTTCTAGCCCACCCATGTTCTCATCCCGATAAAACCTGAAATCATATCTAAAATTTGAAAATTATTGCACCTTTTCATGGGTTATACATGACAAGGCTACTAGTCCATATGGTTCACCTAAGAGTCCTAAAACGTTATGGAAAAGTAGCTATGTTATTTCCCAATAGCTCAAGATCATACAGTGAATAATTGATTTATGAACTGGTATGTTACAAAGCCCAAATAATACAATCATAAACATTCTCACAGATTAACAACTAAAAATTAGGTGAGTATTAATTTAAAGTTGTACTAATATAGTCACAAACCTTATCAACAACCCGTGCATGCTGCCCTTCAGGAGACTCCCTACTTGCTTTACGTTTCATTTCTTCATTATGCTCATAAGCCTGAAGGTATATGCAACTTTTCTCACTTCACAATATGATGATTCATTGGAATGACATGCCAAGACAAATTATACCAATGCATGATATGACCCAAAGATGACAGAGCCCAAATAGATGCAATCTATAAAAGCACAAACTCCCCAAAAGAGTCAACAATAGTGCTATCAAATATCAATGGCACACACAGCACACCATGCTGCACTATAGCGCAAGACCCTCGCTTGGGCCACACAAAGGGTACCTTTCCTGCACCATTCATAGAGGCGCATGCCCAGCAAGACGCAAGGCCTGCCATATGAAATGTGTTTTAAGCTTTTTAGGGTAATAATGTAAAGAAATAAATAGACGTCCAAGTGTTATCTCAAGTCTTTTAGGTTCATAAAGCAGAGGGCAAATAAAAATATGCATGCAACATGGAAATACTGATTCTCTACTAAGAAGGATGCAGAGTTGCAGACTAAGCAATTTAGATTGTAGAACAGTTGATTGCTTGAATTTTTCATGATTATGCTTGAGCTTTGAATTTCTTTATATTTTATCTTTTAGCATGACTATAAGAACGATCAGTTTTATCATTTGAGTAATGTTTTGTTAGTGAGGTGGTCTTTGAAATATTCACGCCTGAAAGAGCTCTGAAAGAGGTTTGTGCCATTAATAACCCTAATCAAAGAGCTATAATTCAGATTTCCAGACTAGTGGCTGAGATTTCTTTTGCGTGTGTGTGTAAGCCCCTGTTTTACATGGTAAACAGCAAAGCAGAAATAAATTCAATACACAGTCTAGACCATCTGAAAACATAGAATAACAAGCATTGAACATCACATTTTTAAGAGTCATTATTCCACTAGCATTGATGTCTCATGGACCCATTGGACAGCATACATCAATGAACACAAGAAAGCACATTAAATAGATGTGATTCTAAAACTCCTTCAGAAGCATGTGATAACGTGTTACCAATGTGTAGAAAATAACCAAAAACAAGGCAAGATTTCTTCTTTCTCATCTCACGTTTTACTGTCTTCAACGGTATAGGTAGCATCTGGAATCCTTTGTTTTCAATTTTCAAAAACAATGAGCTCATTGGTTTTTATCTTTTTATTTAAAACTATTTTTATGAATAATTTTTGTCAGGTTGATTAATTGCTCATTGTTTAAAAATTACAAGAAACTGTTGTGAAACCAAGAGCAACATTAGAGAGAGATGGTGCCAGTAAAGATAGCATATTTCTCAGTAGCGTTTGCTAGATAGAGTATTGTGGTTGTGTTCTTTACATAAGAAAGGAAGAACACCATTTACTTTCAAGAATATTAATCCATTTAAATCCCGAAATATATTATAACTTTAATTAAATGAAACCATATATGGGTATGTACTTGAAAACGTGTAGAATTATTTGTATAATAAAGTAATAAAGGTAGTCTAATTTAGAATGAAAATGATATGTCTAGGTTTTTTATATTTTGAAATCCAGTAAAATTTTGTTCCATATTGTTTGAAATACAAATATGAATCCTAGTTTGGATTTCCCCCGATGAAAAGTCTCTACCCTCTATGTATGGGACTATGGGTTAAGTACTTATGTTGCATAACAGTAATGGTAAAAAAGAGAGAGAACTTTCGCAAAGCGCGTGAAAGTTAAATATAAACTGTTTTGTGACAGCAAGGAACCTTCCTTAAATAAGAAGTGAATTTACTGTTTACATTTCTCTCACTATATTACTTCAAGTTCAACCCAACACTGCATATTTAATTTTACATTGAATGTCATTTTATGGAAAGGACTTTGAACCAAACAATGTCTTAACTGCTAGATGTTTCAGGCCATTAAACAGTGTTCAGTTGGAAGAACGAATATGTGGCAATTAAATATACAAGAGCAAAAGTATTGAGCAAGAAAAAATTACAGCAAAAACATATATAATTACAATCTGAACTGTTAAGACTAAACCTAATCTATTTCACTTTCCCAGGGCTTTGCCCTGCAATAGTGGCTGTGTCTAGAATAGTGAATCGTATTTTCAAAAAGATGAATAACAATAGGATTAAATAGTTGTCTCCCCTGGACTCGCTTAAATTTTGGTTTTAACCCCTAATTAGGGTACTGCATTGTTTGAACCCCTTGACACAATTAATTTTTTATTCAACCCCTTGTGATGGGATAACCTAAGTTGAGGACTGACATGTCATCAATATTTTCCACATCAGCTTGCCATGTTGGATAAATTGCCACATGGACTTGCCCATGGATTAATGAAACCCACCATTTATATTTTATTTTCTTCAACCACATCCAATACGACGCTGTATTGTTTTTAGTGTAAGGAGCAAATAAAAATCTAAACTACATAGGTTCATCTCGGCATTTCCATGACTCATCCATTGTCTTCCTCGTATTCACTGGATTGATTTTTCCCAATTCAGAGTGTACAAGCAATCAAGTCTCAAATTTTGGTTTTGCCTTTCCGCTAATAAACACCCACTCTTGGGCACTTGATCTCAAACCCAAAAGAAGTTGAAGAAAAGATCAAATAGGAGAAGCAGATTATTGTCATCTCTTAAACAGGTAAGAGGCATAAACAAAGCACCATGTTATGAATAGAAGTGGCAATGATTTGTGAGCTTAATTGAGTCAAGCTGATATGTCTAAATACACCAATTGAATCTGAAATAGATGGATGCGGGAAAAGTATAGAGTGTTGTAGCGCATATAATGACATCGGTGACAGAGTCTGAGTGTTGTCTTTGCCATGTGTGGGTTGCTGGTCCTCTGGCCATGTGTTGTTTGTGGTTGCGACCCTCACCACCACTCCATTTAATTTTTCGCTCCATGACTGCTCTAATTCGAAGTTTTTCTAACCAAATTTTTTATTCGAGGCAAACCAGTAACCATCTCCACCACCATTGGAGGCCAAGCCGGACTACACCGAATATCCACCCAACCTCCTCTTGAGGCTTCACTACTATGATCCGCCTCCCTAGCGTTTTGGATCCCATCCACCCTTTTGCATGAGCCCACACCATTGCCGCACTCATTAATCCATCCTCCTCTTTTGCACAAACAGTGACGTTTGATTCTTTTTATTTTATTCTGGGGTTAATACTATGTGGAGGCTGATGTGGTGTTCATACATGTCAATTTTTCCAACATGGTAAGTTGATGTGGAAATTATTGATGACATGTCATTCATTAACCTAGAATAGCTAGTCACGACGGGGTGAATCAAAAATTAATTGTGTCAAAGGGTTCAAACAAGGCAATACCCAATTAGGGGCTAAAGTCAAAATTTAAGCGAGTCCAGGGGAGACAATACCATTTAACCCATAATAGTAATTAAAATTCTGTATAAACCAGCAAAATATCATATACATTCATGTTGGCAGAAGTTAAGAAAAACATCTAAATGTAAAATATAAGATGGCAATGAACCTGCTGAATACGGGTCCGCTTCTGAAAGATTTGGTCTTCATACACAGCCACAGAGCGGACAAAGTGTTCAACTCTATCTAACAATACCTACAAAAGTACAATGACTGTCATGAATAAAATTTAACTGCTTATGAAATGATTACGAACTATGCTACATGTAAACCTGAAAGTAAGTTCAAGAAGAATGAAATTTATCATGACTAAATTCTACAGACTCCACTGCAATGTTCTTTGATATTATACTTTCATTTAAGAGTTCACATGAGATATTCTTATCGGAGAAACAAAGACATTCCAAACATCAATGCAATACATGCATGAGCATCAAACAACCTAACAACCCATGCACAATAGTCAATAAAACAGTAGTGTGGTTGAACATTAAAGAATGAAATGTTTACCTCACCCGAGTCAGTAAGATAACCACCCATAGCAGCAAACTCCTTTCTATAGACATACATCAAAAGATTTATAGCATCCTGATTAAGAGGCTACAATAAGCTTATGCGCGTAAAAATGAGGCAGGAATTTAAAATAAAAATTGGTGTCCCTCAATTCGAGTAATAACTAAAAAGAAAAAACGTAAACATCTCAGGTTTGTTAGTAAAAAATAAACAGGGCAGTAATTATGATCTAATACATAAGAGCAGAGAAAAGAGCAAAGTTCAGATTGTTTAACTCTTAACATAAAAAGTAATAAATTGCCTCCCAATTACATACCTCCCTGATCTCCAAAGTTGGCATGTGTGGAAGAAAGTCATTGCCAACAAAAAAACATAGAAACACAAAATCATCCACTATTCGTTCAAAGTCAATCTCAAATGGAGGGCTGGGAATTTCCAAATCGTATTGCAAATATTCTCGCAATACCCATATGTTGAGAAACTGCACAAATGCATTTAGAAATCAGTGCTTAATGAATAGTTGAGTATGTAATCTACAAACCAGGTAAGTGATCATCTCATGAGTAACATAACATTCCTTAAGGGATAGCCATGTAAGAACAATTTTCTTTCCGAGAGTCCAAAAGCACCTTTCTTGCTAAAAGGTGGAGAGAAAGTGACAACTGCTACCAGAGAGAGAGAGAGAGAGAGAGAGAGAGAGAGAGAGGTCGTGTCCTTTGTATCACTATCACCTGATATTTTTTCTTGTGAATTGGGGTGTCATCTACCACATTTAAATTCCCAGCTTCATCACATGGCTTACCACGACACTCAGCTGCCAGATGACCAACTTGACCACACATAAAACATTTTTCTTGTCTCCCAGGCAAAGTAATCACCTGCAGATTGATTATAAACTACACATAAGTGATCACTCATACACACTGAAGCAAACTATGATGTGGCTATAATAGATGAAAACCCACCTCGCGTAATATTGAAAAGTGAACCTCATGCGTGGCCAAGGACAGCATGATCAGATCTGCATCCTGATTTGATAAAGCATATGATTCAGGACAACAAAATAACAAGTAAAAACAATTTTTTTAAATCCTACTCTTAATATAAAAATCAAAGACTAAACTAAAGTATCAGGATTGTGTGATCAGATAAGCACAAAAGCCCAAAACCAAAAATGACTCACCAGACCATATAGACAATGTCGAGTGTTTGGATCAAAACCTGGAAGGTTTCTTTGCGATCGTATGTATGACATGATTTTGTGTTCTCCCTCACCAGGAACATTTGAATCAGAAAGTATAACCTTCAAAAACCACCCGATACAGACCCATAAGTAAATTTATAGACAGTATCCTGAAAAGCAAAATATCTAGGAAAGGATACAGCAGGGATCATCCACAAGCAAGAATCATCCGATCTTGAAGAGACTACAAGATATGGAAAACATAGGATACTATAAGACATACCTTTGTATACTGCCAGCCTCGGTTGTGGTTCAACCTAGATTGTATATAATACTGAAGTGCTACTGAGAGCACGGCCATAAACTGAGTGCCGGGAGTTATGACATTTGAATCAGATGTTTCAGGCTTTTCTTTAAGAGATAAAAGTCTCCCTTCAGCCTCAAAGTCTTTCCTCAGTCGTTCTTCTTCAGCTTCCTAACATGTAATTACGGGAAGGACAATAAGTTTAACAAGTCGTGTACTCTGTACAAACAACCATAAAGATTAAATACAACATGAGCTTACAGCCTCTGCAGCATCTTTTGCCGCTCTGAAGCGCCGAGAACGTTGCTGGTTCATCTTAGCTCTTGGTGCAACCCCGTCTAGAAGATATAGAGTCAGAAAATCCAATTATAGCACAACCAAAGTATTGAGAGCAACAAATCCACTGTAGAGCTTACCAATTGCCATATAAAGAAGCTTTCTTGGACGAACCAACCAGAAGAGATGGTCAATGTCATCAAACATTGATTTAAACACGTCATCATAGGTGGAAGGTGCAGGCTGCGTTAACAGTGAAAATGATTATGATCCAATTTACATTTAGACTGGAATTCACAAACACAGCACCCCCATGAGAGAGGGAGAGATTTAGCAGATCATTAAGTCTGGTTCTCTCAGCCACAGAGCAATGCATTAATCATACCATAAGAATCCTTAAACACATGCATATGCATAATTGAGGGAGAGATGACCTTCAACACTAACCCAATAATTTTAACAGAGTCTAGGCCAGTAAGTAATGAACCTACCAACTGGTGAGCTCGTACATAACATTATAGGTAAATGTAAAGCATTTTGGAACCAAATTTCGCAGTAACAACATCCAAAAGTAGTGAAATTGGAGCAAAATCAATTGTGAAGCAGATTACATATTAGTTGATGGAATAAAATAGAGAGTACAAAACCTTTCCTTCAGGGTGGAAACAAGGGTGGATGATACCATTCATGTCGAGGTACAAGTTATCGAACTCCATGCCATTAGGGTTAGGCTTGGAGGCGTCGACCCCGTTGTGGTCGTCTCCCTCAACGACGTCAGTGATGGACTGGGCGTAGCGATCGGCCAGCCACCTGTAGAACGCCGGAACTCCCATTATATATGCTGCTATCGACAGGCGCTCAATTTGGTAGCGGAGAAGGAGAGATCTGCGGGTTTGTGATGCGGTGCAGTGGAGTCCGGTCCGGAGCAGTGATGTGGCTGCTATCCAGATCCCAGAAAATTGATTTGGAGAGACGAGAATGCCCCTTTCGTACTGCTCTCTTTTGCGTGGGATCTCAGACTCACAGGACAGGACAGGCAGCTGCTTTCCGCGTGGGCTTGTGCTGTGGTTTGCCCTTTCCTTGTGCGGACTGGTCAAAGTGCAAAGCTTGCAACTAATGGTTGGAATTTATTTCAAGGAAAGTTACACGTTTCACTCCTCCTGTATGTAACTACTTTCGCCCCTCTCAATTATGCCACATTTTTGTCATCTATTTTTTCGTCTAATGTGTCAAAAAAAATTAAAATACTTTCTAACATAAAATAAATTAACAAATAGATCCTTAAGCTTTAAATATAAAAAATAAAAAACAGAGGAGCAACCTGTCTTCTCCGGCGAGCCCTCGCCGGCGCAGACTCGAGCTAACGGCGACTCCAGCTCCCCTTCTCTTCCACGACCCCCCCCTAAGTCTTCTC
>JAYMTA010006420.1:0-10430 GCA_036897625.1 Pelargonium cotyledonis
GCCCTCTCGGCTTCGGCGACAACCGACACGCCGCCGGCCGCGGTGCAATTGACGGTGTCTCTGGCGGAATCGACGGCCTCGGCGTAGAAGCTGTAGTTGTCGTAGCGGAGGAAGCAGCCGTCGAGGAAGATGTGGGCGGCGGCGGCGGGGAGGCAGCGGGGGATGTTGTTGTGGCAGGCGGCGAAGCAGAGCTGGCAGTCGGTGGGGGAGAGGTCGCTGTGGCACTGAGCGATGCCGTAGGTGGTGTTGATTTGGGAGGTGCCCCATTGCTGATTGGCGACGAGGTTGGATAGATTGTCCATCATTTTGACGAAAATGGGGACGAAGTTGGTGGCTCCCGTAGATCTGGCGGTGCCGCAGTAGAGCCCAGCCTCATAGGTTCGAGGATCAGAGACAGCCAATGAAACAGAGTAAGTGAAGAAGAAGAAGAAGACCCATTTGAGGAATCGGTGTTTGGGAGCTGAGAAACGCATGGAATTTGATTTGAATGAGTTTGATTCACCGGAACTCAAGTCCTCTTCCTCTTCTTCTACCTCTTAGTAGGTTGATTCCAGAATTGGAAAGTGAAATTATAGGCCAATCGGCTCACAGATTCTTCAGAATTGGATTTTCATTGTTTCCCAAAATTCAGAGAAGGTTTTGGTATATGAAAATTGAAGAAGGCATGTGTGAATATAGGCTTTTTTTCTCTATGATTTTATTGTTCACCTACGTAACGCAACAGCTACTACTATTTAGATATTAGCTAACCCAACCAAATATATATATATATCTTATCAGTCTTTTATTATCAAAAATAGATTGAATTAATCGCTTTACTTTAAAATAGACCGAATTTATTCTTGTAGTATCAAAAAGTGAACCATGTTAGTCCCTATCGTTAAGTTTCGTCCAAAAATCCGTTAAATTTGATGACATGGAATTTTTTTGAATAAAAATAATTCAAAAACAAATTTTTGTTTGCCACATGTCATATTTTAATTGAGTTACATTATACAGTCGGTATACACGTGACAATCTTCATTTAAAATTTGAAATTTGCCTACATGTCACGCTCTAATCGGTACTCTTAATATTTAAATGATTTTAAAAAATTAAAATCATAATTAGTTATTAATATCATTAGTTAGTGCCACATGTCAACATTCTATTGGCTACTCTTTATATTTCTTTTATTCTTCTTCTTCTTTCCTCTTCCTCTAGGTAGGTTTCCGCCTCCCCTCCACCTCTTCAGCCGCCGCCCTCCTCTCCTTTTAACGGACTTTTGGACGGAACCTAACGGCATGGACTAACATGGTTCACTTTTTGATACTACATGGACCAATTCGGTCCATTTTTGATAGTATAGGAACTGATTGGCTAATTAATCCATATATATACATATATATAACAGTAGGTAAATATATTAACTTAAACTGGTCCACATTTTACAAAAGCCTTGCCTTCCTAGCTGGGCAAGTTTATGGGCTCCAGACACAGCCCGTCTGGTAGCCCAGATACAAAAAAGCTTGCAAAAACTAGACAAAATTTGCTTCACGTCTTCCACATTGGACCAGGCCTCCTTGCTCCTAAAAAGCTGCTGATTCATGTCCCTGCAAACGTTAATGGAGTCGCATAGGATGTATATATTCTGAATATTATATTCATTAGCAAAGCATAAAACTGATAAAATAGCTTCCAATTCAGCTTGATAAGCTGAAAGCAGGTTAGCAGGTCTATACAATCTAGCAACCACTTCTCCTGAACTTGTTAGCATTTCCCAGCCTATACCTCCCTCATTATCTTTAAAAGCCCCATCACAGACAAAGACAAAATGGTTAGCATTCACTGCCAGATTATTGAGATCTTCCACTCTTTCAGGCTTACTAATCTTGTCACCCACTTCTCTGTCTCTAATTGTTTTGGCCATTGCCTTATTGACATCAGCTAAGGCTATCTTGCTTGCTTCTACAATTCCTCTCCAACCTATTGGGCTTCTATCAAAAACAAATCTATTTCTAGCCTTCCAAATCTCAAAGGCTAGCACTAGAGCACTGACATAAACTCCCCATGATTCAATCTTATTAATGTTTTTGGAAGGCATAGCTGCTTCAAGCAAATCTGTAAATTTCCATTCCTCCAATCTTCTGAGATTTAAGCTCGATGCAAACCATATCTTATATCTATCAATACATCTGAAAAGGATATGGTCTATAGTTTCTTCTTCTCTGTTGCATAGCTGACAGACTCCCAACTCTCCTATGTTCCTGGCTTTGAAATTGCTCAAAGTAGGAAAAGCATTCCAAGAACATTTCCAAGCAAATATCTTCAAATTTTCTGGGATAGAGGCACACCAGAATCTAGTCCAGTTGAGGTTGACATTACTCCTGTTGTTGATATAGTTTAGGCCATCTAGGAATCTGTAGCTACTATTGACTGAGAATATTCTATTTCCCGTTCCATTCCATGACACTGAATCATCAGGGGAACTCCTTTGAGGGAGTATAATTTTGGATATGTCTTCCACTATATGAACTGGAAAGTTAGCTCTTAATTTTTCCATGTCCCAAGCTCTACCCCCTTCTCTAATCAGGCCACTTACTATTGCGGTGTCTCTTAAATGGCATTAATCTGATCTCACTAAATTCTCTTCATTTACCCATTTATTACCAAAGACTCTTGTTGACTTCACATTTCCTATTTTCCATCTTCCATTCTGGATGAGGAGGTCTCTTCCTAAACAAAGGCTCTTCCAAATCCATGATTGATCTGAAGAGTTCCTGCTTCTCCAAAGATTTCCTGATTTGCAGTACTTTGCCTCTAAAACTTTGTATACTAGGCTGTTTGGGGATTTAGCAATTCTCCAAAATTGGCTGGCTAGCATGCTTATGTTGAACTTCTCCATATCCTTCAGCCCTATCCCTCCCTCAGCTCACGGTCTACAAAGGACCTCTTTTGCTACCCAATGGATTGTTCTTTTGTTTAGATCTTTACCCCACCAAAATCTTACCAAAGCACTCAACCACCAACTAGTTAGGTATTTAGGTAGTTTATACAGGTTCATTATGTAGATAGGAAGGGCTGACAAGGTCGATTTGATGAGGACTAACCTCCCAGCTTGAGAAAGGATGTTCATTTTCCAGGATTCGAGAGTTTTTTTTTTACCTTTTCTCTTAGATACATGAATAACTCCTTCCTTGAGGCAGTTCCTAGGTTAGGGATACCCAGATATTTGCCTAGTTTTCTGGCTAGAAGTATGGGAAGGATACCTCTGAAGATTCTTGAAAATCTTCTCGGGGTATTGGGGCTGAAAAACCATTCAGATTTCTGAAGATTCATGCATTGCCCAGACACTTCCTCATAGGTTTTAAGTCTCTGTCGAAGGTTGGCTACTGACTGTATTGAGGGCTTGAAAAAAATGAAGAGATCATTTGCAAACAACAAATGGTTTACAGTAGGACCATTCCTTGCCACCTGAATGCCCGAAATTGCTTTTGACTCTTGATCAAGTTCCAGAGCTCTTGGCAAGGATTTCGCACACAACAAGAAAAGGTAGGGAGACAAGGGGTCCCCTTGCCTCAGCCCTCTGTTTGGGCGAAGCCAATGCGACCTTTTACCATTGATACTGATACAGTAGGAAACTGAAGATACACAATGGAGAATGAGCTTGACCCACTTTTCTGGAAAACCCTGGGTTTGACGAACCTTTTCTAAAAAAATCCTATCTTACCCTATCATACGCCTTACTCACATCCATTTTTAGAGCAACTTTCATGGTTTTCCCTTTGGTGGTTCTCTTGACTAGATGAATAACTTCATTTGCAATGATTATATTATCTTAAATTTGCCTTTCCGGAACAAAACCATTTTGCAAATGAGAGATAAGGTTACCAATGATTGGTTTCTGTCTGTTAACGATGGCCTTTGACACAATTTTATAGAGAGCGTTACATAAGCTGATGGGTCTATAATCTTTAGGGGAACAAGCATATCTCATTTTGGGAATAAGAACAATCATTGTTTTGTTAATTTCAGTTATATCTTCTCCACCATTCAGAACTCCTAAGGCGGCCTCAGAGACTTCCTTACCCAACAAGTCCCAATATTTTTGATAGAAAATGGCCGGGAAACCATCTGGCCCTGGAGCTTTAAGGCTGCCCAGCTCCATCACTGCCTTCTTAATTTCGCCCTCTTCAAAGGGTTTCCCAAGGATAGAAACTTGATCAAGGGAAAGCTTCCTATTAATATATCCCAGGAAAACATTCATTTTGTTTTCCCTATTGGAACTGTCCTGGTCCTGCACTGTCAGTATTTTTTGGAAATGATCAACAAACACTCTATTGATGTCCTCATGGTTATACAGCCAATTACCATTATCTAGTTGGACTGCTTCAATTCTACATTTAGCACATTTTTTGGACGCTGTAACATGGAAGAACCTAGTGTTTCTATCTCCCTTGGAAAGGAAAGCTATCTTTGATCTTTGTCTCCACATTTCCTCTTCCATTCCCAAAACTAGTTCCAATTCATCATTGATTTTAAGCATAGACTCCACTAGATCTGGATTCTCTCCTCCCCCCTCCTCAATACCCATTTGAGTCTTCCTAATGGCTTCTAAAAAGAACTTCTTTTTTTTCACAACATTAGCAAATTCCTGGAATTTCCAATCAGTGAGTCTTCTAGCTGTTGATCGGAGTTTAGCATGAATATTTCTTAGAGAGGGAAAGGAAGGACGCTCAGCCCAGCTATCTTCAATGACTTCCAAACACCTCGGATGATGGGCCCACATACTTTCAAATTTAAAGAGTTTTTTAGATTTTAGGGAAGGGGTTAGATTAAGAACAAGAGGACCATGGTCTGAAATGGCTATCGGACCCACCACTAGATTCACATGAGGGAATAATTGGAACCAGTTAGGACTGGCAAAACCCCTATCCAGAACTTCAATGACTCCCTCTCTCCCAGACCTTTCATTAAACCACGTGAATTTGGCTCTTGTTTGTGTAATCTCTAATAAATTGTTGTCACTAATGAAGTTTATAAGGTACTCAGCACCTGGAATGACTAAAGCTCTTTTCCCTGATTTGTCACCCCTTCTCAAAACTTGGTTAAAGTCTTCTATAAGACACAGAGGACTATGATAATCCTGAATGATAGAAGAGATACTAGCCCAAGTCATTTCCCTCAGATGCAGGAATGGATGCCCATACACCCCTCATAAATACCACTCTTCACCTTAAGAATTTTTCAATGAGTAAAGAAGGATATGATTAGAAGTATTAATAAGATTAGCTGGGATGTCAGTTTTGAAACCCATCCAAAGACCTCCACTTGCACCTTGACTATCTACTCCCCAATATTTACCAAATCTCATCCCAAACAGTTTAATGTAAACCGATTCTACATCCAATTTTGTTTCATAGAGGAACACTACATCTGGATTATGTTTCCTAATTAGGTCTTTTAAGAATTGGACATGTAGGGGGAGACCCAACCCCCTATAGTTCCAGCTTAAGGCGATCATTGGGACCTGGTGGGCTGTTGAGGGATAGCCACACCTGAATCCACTACACTGGAGATGCTAAAGTTCTAGAAATCCTCAAGAAAATTTAAGCTATTATACAAAAATTTTGTTTTAATAGCAGCAACCTCTTCCTTATTACCGTAGCTTAAAAAATCATACTCCAAAGAAAGATAATAGGATTTATAAGGTATATTCGCCATCAGTCTCTCCTGCCATTTCTTTCATTCTTTTTCAAAAATCCCTTCTTTCTAAGTCTGAGTTGGCTCTTTTCCTCTACACTGGACCTGCATCCTCTGTGAATTCCTCCCTCTAGACTGGGAGAGTCAGCGTAGATTCAGATTTCCATTCAGCCTTCTTTACAATTTCCCACCTAATTTCTTGTTGAAGATACTTCTCAAAATCAGCTGCTTGGTCTTCCACTGAGACCCTGATTCTGCTCTCCTCATGAGACAACACCCTACCTACCTTAGCTCCTGAAACCAAGGTCCTCTCTAACCTCCTCTCCTGATCCACTTGCTGAAAAACATCTTCCTCACGGCTTTCCTTTCCTACCAAAGAGCTTTCCTCGCCTAGATCGATCAACCATCCCTCCTTATCCTTCCTCCAGCTTCCAATCCCTGGAGGGATTGAGTTTAACCCCTCAAAGAGCAGCTTTGACGATCCTTCCTCCAAGGCTGAACGAATGGAAGGAGGGACCTTGCATATATGTACTCTCCATTTTATATTGGACTTTTGACCATCAATGAGTTTGATAACCATTTTTGGGTATATAACTTCCTTTACAAACCATGTTGTCAGTAGTCTTTGCACATTTTATGTTATTGTGTTTTACTTCTCTTAACTGAATAGTCTTTTCTTCTGATTCACAGGTATGTGATTCATGAATGTATTGAGTTGGTGACTTATAATGTTTTGTTCTATCCACAACAATTTGTTTGTTTTCCACGAGAACATGTTTCTTGAGAAACCTTTCTATGTCATTCTCAAATGTTTTGTTTGTAAGGATATTTCTATCTACATCTGCAAGTTTTCTTCTATTTCTATTTGTATCACATGTAGTTCTTCGTTCAGCGATATCAAATTTCCTAAACTAATATTCTCTTTTTCTCCGGTGATTATCTCTATTTGGAAATGGTGTTGCGTTTATGCATGACTACCTCGTAGCTAGCATGCATTATACGAGAAAGACAAATTTTGGAAAAGATATAGTGTATTGATTGTGATGTTTAACTCGTTCAAGATTGATCTTCTCATAATCATGTTGAGAGGCGAGTGCATGTTAACAATGATTAATGTCTAATGTTTTATCGCATTCTCTTAATTAAGGTCATCGTTAGGTCCACTACTCGTGAGACGAGTATTTTTCCTTCCCCAACTCCTTTAATTTTCCCTATTTTTGTTGTACATTATCCTTGAGTATGCCTATTTTGTTTGAGCTTGCTCAGAAAATTGTCTCATTAGAACTTCTTGTGTTTATCAGGATCCTGTGTATTCATTGGATGTGCTCATCCATAAGCTGGACCACTAAAAGGTCTTCACAGGGAAACGAACTCCTTTAGCGTTTTCTTCACTAATTGATACTTGCTAAGGGGCCTTGCCTTCCTAGAACTTTTAGGTGTTTAACTATCTTTTGAGTCATCGTTTGATTACTACCCAACATGTTTCATGTTGATTTAACCAAATGTTACTCCGAGTCTATTGCTAAGTGATTGAGTTGTCTTCTCCTTTTTTTTTCTCGATACTTGATCTTGCAAAACAAGGCTCTTACCGACCGAATCCTTGAGTTGTCTTCTCCTTTTTTTTTTCTCGATACTTGATCTTGCAAAACAAGGCTCTTATCGACCGGATCCCCTCTGGTGCCTGAATTAGTCTTCAACCCTTTACTAATCCTTTCTATTTGTTGGGAGTCTTAGTCCTTATCTTTCTATTTGCTGGGAGTCTTAGTCCTTATCTTTCTATTTGCTGATGTCCCACTTTATAAAGGCTCGTGTTAGGCTCAAGTATATTTCTGCAAGTTATACTCGGATTTGTTATGTAGTAAATGTCTAGCTCATCCAACAAGTAAATGGATATGGGAGTAAAATTATGGGGGCCATTACATTAAATTGTAGAGAAATTGTTGCCGTGAATTGGGCAACAACTTGATAGAGTTTTTCTCTATAAATAGATAGGTCTCTCATTGTATGTGTACATACCAATACCAACACAGATATACACTCTCTTATATTGCTCTCTGCTTTCTTATTCTTTGCTCTGTTTTATAACAGGACCGACTTTCAGTTTGATATTTCTCATTTTAGGAGGTGACTCATGATTGTTCAACAAGAGGTGTATCTCCAATACTAACATTCAAATTTTTATTCGTTCAAATTTAAATTTATGCTACAAAAATAAGACATAAATTTGTTACCGAGCACAACATATTAGGATTTTTTTATACATGAATATTCTTGTAAAATAAAATATTATTAACAGAATTCAAGCTTAAAATTGACTTGTGAAATTATTGGACTCTAGTGAAGGAATTGAGAGGTGTTGACGTGGCCACATGATGTCCATGTCCAATGGTTCTCATCTCCTCTCAACGTCCAATTTCACTATCACTATCCTTTCAAGTGATGAATACGTAAAGAAATTTGCAAACCAAAATTAGTTCAGAAGACGTAGAAGAAGACTAATAGACAGCTTTCATTGCTTACGTTATCGCATCTGTCATGGATAGTCTAAAAATGATTTTGAGTATGGAGTTTCTGAGTAGGCTCGCATTTTTGCGATAAACATTTTTGAGCCTTTTGATCATACACAGACTAATGTTCATTCGAGACGAATACACAGGTTAAGGTTTAAGTCTCTCCCTAAGGGTGTGTTGAGTGAGGATCAGACGCAAGCGCTCTTCCTACTCACGCAACCTGTGTTACCAACTGCGCCACTACCCTTGAGTAAAATGGTGTTGAGTTTTGACAATACAAAAACGACGTTTTTTTTCATGTGTCATTAGTACATATGTGATACATGTGCAACGCACGCCAATGATAACTTGTAATCAAACCAATTAAACTTGTATATGACATATTTGTAACTACACCAATATAGCTTGTAAGTGGTTTACTAAAACAACGCGCTCCGATAAATATTTGTGACGAAACCACTTTGGTTTGTAACTACTCACTCCGTCCCAAAATGAGTGTCCTGTTTGTCTAAAAATTTTGTCCCAAAATGAGTGTCTTATTTCTATTTTTAGGTTATAATATTACTTTTTTTTCTCATATTACTCTTATTACTTATGCACCACAGAACTGCACATGGGGTGTAGGCAGGAAAGTGAGGGTACGTAATATTAGAAACACATTAAATTATTTAATAATTCTTAATTTTTGCAAAATAAAAAAAATACACATGACACTTATTTTGGGATGAATGGAGTACTATATTTTCATATTAAAACGCGGGCCAATAAAATTTTGTAACCAAACCAATTGTAATTTGTAACTAAAAAATACATGTACCATACATAAAATAACGAGACATGCATCAATCTTCTCCCCAGTAGATAATGAGTTGAGGTTTTAGAGGACGTGCGGTTCATGCATTACTATTAGTTGTCCAAGACTTGTGACTCTAAATTTGAACAAGAGGGAATGGATAATGAGCAAGATCAACCATGTCACCTTCTTCATTTGGATTTTATGGAAAGTCATTTCTTGATTCGATTTGATTTGTAGTGCACACATATTTTCACACAGCACAATCAGTGACATATCGATGTTGTCTCATTCAAAAGATAAAAAAAACCATAGTGGTCCATGTATATTTGTGATCCAAACAATTCTCCGCCGTTGGTTTCCGTTCAAAGATCCATTAAAATGGATTATCTAAAAAAAATTTAATTAAAATTAGTTAACATGAAAAATAAGCCTGATGGTATTTTCTTATGAATAAATAGGTTATTGCGATTTTTAATTTTAAAACCTATCACCGACCAAATTAGTAGATTCCAACTCAAGATCTCAGATGAAGCTGCAACAATTCCTTTCCAATTGACTCACTTAGCGAGCAGCTCTTCAAGATTGACCTCCACTTCCATCCGCGACTCGATCTCCATCGTTACCGGAGAGGCGGCAACGGCGGTGAGAGGGAAGGAAGATGATGAACAACTAGGTGTGAAGACGATGAACAACATGTGTCGCTTGCAAATTTGGACCTCGCTTGGATAGTTGGAAGTCTTAGCCGGATCCGTGGACGAGACCGGGCGGATGTCTTCGATGGTTGGACGGCCTCCGCGGACATGGTTGGCTTCGCGGACGTGAGTGGGGATCGGATGGTCTTTGGACACCTACATGCAGCCATAGAAGGTCAAGTGGAGGCACTTGGAAGCCTTGGGACGGATCGGGGCATCATTGGGACGTCATGGGACATCATGGGCATCCGTGGGCATCCATAGGGGTCACGTTCTGTACTATACGAACATGGGCCACTTGTACGGACATGTGCCACTTGTACAGACATGGACCACTTGTACTGACATGGACCACCCGTACGGACATGGACCACTTGTACGGATGGTGGCCTTTCGTGGATACCTTGGATGTTTTTAGTGGTGGATGATGTTTGGAGATACTTGGGAGCTTTGGGACGGACTGGGACATCATTGGAACGTCATGGGACATCATGGGAATCCATGGGGGGTCACGGTTCGTACCATATGGACATGGGCCACTTTTATGGTCATGGGCCACTTGTACGGACATAGGGTACTTGTATGGACATGGGCCACTTGTACGAACATGGACCACCCGTACGGACGGTGGCCTTCCATGGATGCCTTGGATGTTTTTGGTGGTGAATGGTGTTAATTTGGAGATACTTCGGAGCCTTGGGACGGACCGGAACGCCATGAGGATGGAGTGGGATGAATGGAGGTGCGAGG
>JAYMTA010006421.1:0-10429 GCA_036897625.1 Pelargonium cotyledonis
TTTTCAAAAATTCAAATTTTAGGATAGTCTTCCAAAAGGCGACAAGAATGGAAAATTGGAATTTTTGAATAATATCGTCAAATGTACCTAACGTAATGGATGAAAAAAAGTTTAGGGCAACCTAAAGTTAAAAAAATATTTAAGGTAGTTCATTAAAAAAAGAAAAAAAAAATGAAAGGTACATGGTAGTCATGTGTAGTTTATTCTAAAATATATTATTACAAACCTAAAACAGTAAGATTACTCATAAAATAGTGATTATTAGTTTATGACAAGTTTTATTCCGAGAGTGAATGAATAAATAAATATAAATTAAAAATCATAATATATATATTTAATATAATATATATTAATTAGAAAATATTACAATGATTCGTCTTTTGAACCTATCGAGTCACAAAAGTTTGGTTCGTTCATAAGTCTAGATTCGAGTTTGACTCGAACTTGATTATAACGAGCTTTAATCAAATATATATTAAGCCGAGCACGAGCAACTCATTTATATCCCCAACGAACATATTGCACCACTAACTAATAAAAAAAATAATTAGAAAAAAAAGATAACTTTTTTCTCTCTACTTTGAAAATCTTAGCCGTCTTTTTTCTTCTTTCTAGTTCATCATCAAAGTTTTTCTTTTGAACCACTGCCTATCTCTTTCTGATCGGTCAGTGGTTCAATTCTTTTTCTTGTATTACTACGCTTTGAATAAATACAAATTTGACCTGATTAATTTTATTCTTTCGTTGGTTTCATCATCACCACTGTCTCATCTGATACAATTCCCTTGAAGATGTCTCGTTATCATCTCCGCATCAACTATATGTTAGTTTGTGAGAGTATGTTTACCATTGATAAAATAATTTTTCTCATGTTATTTTGTTTTAAATTATATTTTAGTATTTTTCTTGTTTTTATAGTCGATTTCTATTGCGGTCTGTCTTCTCTTGTGAGAAGTTTTGATTTGTCTTCCCTTGTTGAAAGTTTTGGTTTGTCTTTTCTTGTTGAGAGTTATGTTCGTTATGAGCTTATAATATGTATTGTTTGGTTATGTTGGGAGGAACTGGTATCAACAAGGACTCAAGATGTCAATCAGTTGTCGTTGAAACTGATATTATTCAGGTCGTTGAAAAATCAAGATTTTCGGGTTAGATAGTTACGATTCAACACAATTTTTTGGTAGAATATAATTTGCGTATGTGAAACAGTCTGCAAACAGAGTGCTCAAAATGCATTTGTTAGGTTGGTCCGTTGTTCTATGTCGTGCGCACAATTTTGATTATCGAGTTGTAACAAAATGTTACAGTTTCTTTTATAAAAAGACTAATAAAAAAACTGGTAAAACCAAATTTTGAGAAAATTGAAGAAATATATCTAATTGGACGGCGGGTCAGGGTTCGGAAGCCCGACCCAGATTCAACCGTCGTCGGCTCCAAGCGAAGTGTATAGGAACAAGAAATGCGAAGTTAGGTATAGAGTGAGAGCAGAGAAGAAGGACATGGAAGACTATGGCGTCTCTAGCTAGCTATGTCTGAACCTTAAAATATCCACATTTCTTCGATCACTCCGCTAAACCATCTCTTACTTTCGCTCTACACATTCCTATTCCCTCCTCCATCTTCACTGTTGAACCTCACTGATACAAAAACCCAAAGCCCTATTTGTTTTTTTTTTCTATCACTCCCTTTCGTCTTTTCCTGAGCTATTGATTTTGTGTTTCATTCGATCCAAAATCATCATGGACTCTCAGGTTTTGGTAGCTCTTGGACTCTCACTTGTGGGTGGATTGAGCACTTCTTTGGGTGAGTTAGATTGTTCATCATTTTTTTTCCCCATCTACTAATATCCTCTATTTATCTCATTAATTTGACTTTTTTTCCCTTTTAATTGCTGGATTGTGCTTTTGGATGTTGCCATCTGTTTTCATGCATCTCTAGTTTTAGTTTTTGAGGAAATGATTTTGACATTTTCAAGGAGAATGATTGGCAATTTGGCATCAAATGATCGTACCTGTCATTTTTATTTTTTCATGGATTTGAAGTTGGATGTTGGTCTAAATCAAAGATGAGAACTTTGAGGCAAATGCAGGGTTGACATTTGTGATATTTCACTGGATTCTGCAGTTTGGGTTTTTGTTAATTTTTATAAGGTTAACCTTATTAGTGGGGTTTGATTTTTACCTTTTATAAATCCTAGATCAGACTTTGCTAGATACCAAGTTAATTTTCAATAATCTTTACGATGGGCTATATTTAAAAAGCTTGAGCTTCCCACACTAGATGGTCAGCCTTATTGGCTGTGCTTGACTTTCACATTTTATATGTTGCTCACTCTTTCCATCATTTTCATACGTGTAATATTGTGTTTACAATTCTAATGGATTGGTCAAATGCTAATATACCTTGTTTTGAAAAGTGTTACAAGAATCTCATCAATCAACTAAAGAGAATTTCGATATTGGAATTTCCCATTTTCAACTTTGAGATTCAACAGCTACCTGTAATTATTAAATCATCCATGGAAGTTTAAAAGTTGTATGTTGATGTACTTAATCTTAGAATATGTTCATGAAGGGAATCTATTTATTTAAATAGAGATTGAGATGGAATTGACATGCAGGCATATGTCTCTTTGTGTGGTAATCCAATAAGTGAGAGTTCGATAATCTTAATCATGTTAGATATTCCTTGATTAAAATTCCTTGGGTTAGATCCCTTCTTGTAGCCCTTGTTAGCTTGTTGTTTTATGCCTTGTTCATGAAGCAATTCAAATTTTCTTTCTGAATAGCAGTATTTTTTTATGTGAACAGGTGCACTCATTGTAATTCTTAATCAGGCTCCCAATTTGAAGATGCTTGGACTTTTACAGGTGATGCTCAGAAGTCAAGCCCTCTATTTCTTTTGCAAGTATATATATGTAACATTTTTGTTGGCTCCCGTCAAATTTAGTGTATGCATTCACTTCTTGGGAGCAATACTTGTCTGGGAAATGTCATTAAACCCATTATTAGTTATGTTTTTTATTTCCTTCTGTCTAGTAGTGCTCTCAGTTTTTCTACTTCTATTGTTATTATCTTAGTTCATATTAAATCTAAATAATGTAATCTGCTTAATGCCCTCCGGCCTCCACTACCGTTATTTTGATTTTTTTTTATATTTGCCTGAACTCCTGGACAAGTTTGTGTGCTAAAATTCAACGTTCCATTTATGCAGGGTTTTGCTGCAGGCCTGATGCTGAGCATATCTTTCCTAGATTTGGCACATAATGCTATTAACTCAATAGGCTTCATGAAAGGCAATATTTGGGTGAATTAACTATCACTCTTATTTCGTTTATGTGGGTCACATTTTATCGCATGACTATTCATATCTTCTAATTAATCCTAGTTTATTGGAAATGTAGTTTTTTGCAGGTGTAGTTTTTTTTGCCTTCATTGCAAATTTCATCCCGGAACCAACTCTTGCTCCTACTTCAAATGTGAAAAGTAGAAAGGTTCCAATGATCCATTCTAAATTGCTTAATATTCTAATATGGTTGCTCTGGATATAGACTTTGAATAATGACAGATTTATTAACAAGTTGACCTTTGCTTGAGAACAGAATACTGATGATGAAGGGGGAAAGGACATTATGAAGAAGCATCGTAAACAAGTTTTGTTCAGCGGAATTGTTACAGCAATAGGTATGGCTACCTTGTATCAATATGGCTTGACCATTTATCATGAGATTGAAACTTGAAACTATCCCTGATTAATTTTCAGATAGTTCACTGTCGATTTTCAGTTTGCTTATATTTAATAGATAGGCGATGTGATTTTGAATGATAAAATTTGTATGTTCGTATAGTTCCATAGAAGAATTAATAACAGTCTGTTTTGCTGGATCCTTACTCCCATATTCTTAGTTTTTTGAGAGAGATCTGAAAAAAATGATGGGGCAAATTGAGTGCTTACCTTTTGTTTGTTTTATTAATTAGCCCTGCCATTCTAGTCTTACCATTTGATTCATTTCTGTCTACCTAGTTTTATGAAGGGCTAAGGGTATGCATTTATGTGCTTGTCCGATGTTCATGGAATAAAGAATGAAAATGATAGAACTCACAAGGGGATATAAGGATGATCTCCGACAATAATCTATTCAATATTTAATGTAATACATTCATTTTTGGTTTGACCTTTCTTTCTTCAGTCTCCATTGGATGATGGATTCAAGATCATTCTATTTCCAAAAGGTTTTTTTAGATCAATAACTCTTCCCCACTTCCCCTCCACTTTATAGATCCTATGATTTCTCTAAGGATTTCATGTTTATATGATGCACCCAAGTCCCAACCATGCTCATTTCTATATCGTCCTGCCGGGGTGGGGGTGGTTGATTAGAATACATAAAGGCATGTGCAGTGGTTTTGTACTGGTGAATAGGTAAAATGAAGGCATTAGATTTCAAGTACAGCTGAAATCGCTATTTTTGAGGTGATAACATGCTTAATTGTCGTTGCTAAAAGTAGGCCTTACTTAGTACTATTATGAAATTCTCATTTAAGCTCGTTTGAATTTTACTGAACATGTTGGCATCCTCTGGTGTTTAGTATGACTAGAATCTTGAATAAGTATGGACCGTATGGTATCCACCTGCTTTTACTATCTGCCTGCTTATGTTATGGACTGAACTTGTAATTGCTTATTGCTCTGATGCAACATACAGTTAAACATTTATTTTAATTGTGAGCAAACATATAGTGCATATATGAGAATTCTTGTTTTTTTCTGTGTAAATAAAGAGCCTTTGTCAGATATGATGAGAATATTATTCTTCTTATGAACTGCAGGCATAAGCTTGCATAATTTCCCAGAGGGAATGGCGGTATTCCTTGGTTCAATGAAGGTATCTTGGCTTTTATTTCTATATTAGTTTATATTGTTATGTGTCTCATTAAATGTTGTGTGAGAGAAGATCAACCACAACCAAACTCTATATATTTGGATTAAGGTATTTCAGCTATTTCTATGACCAAGCATGTTGGTTCTAAGTTATTCAGAAAACATTATACCGATTCTTGAATGATTATTATACTTCCCATTATTCTTTAGGAAACATTTGAAAGCGACTTTCTTTAAGTGTTATCTTATTGAAATATGACATTGTATACTATAGTGATAGCTTGTTTCTTCTGTTTTTATGTTGATTTATTGTAAAGCGATTAAATTAAACTATATAACATTGGAGCATGGTGGCAATATTTTCATATTAGACATTAACCTGTATTACAGTGTTTATCACATCAATGAACAAAAATGCACCCTAGTTGAGAATTGACAAATTATATGATCTTTCTGTTGCCTTTGAATGAAATTCGTTGTCACGATGGTACAGTTCCGCATCATCATTAATATTTTTAGCTCTCTCATGCATCACATTGGCAAAACCCATAGCTAGATTCATCTATTTATTATGAATTGATTTCATTTTTATCCATCATAATGCATTTTTCTCTGTTTCATCTGTTAACTTCAACATACAAAGCAACATACTATCTTCTTGTGGGATCTTGAACCAGTTTAGATTGCTGAGGTTCTTTGGTGTGTGTGTATTTAATGTAAGCCAAAACTGTTGTCAGTTTCACTAGCTCATTGCGTAGTGACTTCTCTACTATTGTGTAATTTCTCTGGGGACGTGGATTTGAAACCCACTGAAAGTATGTCGGATATATGGCCTCGAATACGTTAATATTGTCTAAATCCCTGTTTGCTACACTGTGTAGGGTCTTCGTGTTGGTATCAACCTGGCTTTGGCTATTGCTTTGCACAACATTCCAGAGGTCTGTATTCTTTTGTGACAACTATTTTATTTATGGTTCTTTTCAAGCTCTCGTGCTCCAATTCCATGGACATAATAGTTTGATTTGCAGTGTCAGCTTGATTTTAATCAGGACCCAGTCAATATCAGAAACATTGTTCACTGTGTTAAGTTGTTGGAAACACATCCAATTTCTGATAGGAAGTTACTATTATGCAATACTTGCTTTCTCTGTCATAACTCCATAGAGTTCTCTTTTACAGGGTGTTGCTGTTGCACTTCCTGTTTATTTTGCTACTCAGAGGTAAGAATATTTCAATACTTGTTCAGCTTTTTGGAAGGTACTTATCATTAAGGGAAATTTTAAATTTTTGTTTTTCGTTCTTTCATTTACTTGATTTCTTTCTTTTCAAAATTGTACTGAAAAGTCCCGGGTGTCTAATGTGCTTAATACCCATTTATATCATTTGGCTTGTGAATCTATCTCCAAAAAGATTTGGAATCATTTATATATTATAATCTAATGGGGACTTCTTTTTTAATGATTCAGCAAATGGCAGGCATTCAAGCTGGCAACACTTTCTGGATTTGCTGAGCCTCTTGGTGTTATTATTGTTGGTAGGTCAGCTGTTTTTTTTTTTTTTTTTTTTTTTTTTTTTTTTTTTGTGTCGAATGTATGGGTATGACAAATATTTTTTACTTCCTTTCTTTAATTAGAAACAGAGAAGTTGATTCCCGGTGACAGCCATACCCTTAAGTCCTTAATATAGTAATGATGCTCATGAGCAGTGACCCTTGATATTGCAGTGGGGTGAGGGATTATGAACCAGTTACAGTTCCCATTTCAACCTGGCAATTTGTTAACAAAGACAATTTTCTGAAATCTTTCTCCTGTTGAAATTTTGCCTTTCGCAGCCATGAATGAATTTTTTGTGAATGCTAGAAATTTGGCAATCCTTCTGGTTAATTAGCATTCTTTTTTCTTGTACTGCAGCCTATCTCTTCCCTAGCAGCTTAAATCCTGAAATTCTTGAAGGCTTGCTGGCATCAGGTTAGCAATTACAATCCAGTAACACAAGGGATTAATTAATTATTTTTTATTTTAACAATTCTCTTATGTATGTTTTTGCTGTACTTTCAGTTGGTGGAGTGATGGCTTTTCTAACTTTGCACGAAATGCTACCGTTGGCGTTTGATTATGCTGGGCAGAAACAAGCTGTCAAAGCTGTGTTCTTTGGGATGGCTTTCATGTCTGCAAGGTAAAAATAATATCTAGTGAAGAGAGTATGTTCATGAAATGGAAAATAAAGCAAAGGAAAAATTGAATACATTTTGAACATAATCTTTTCATGTCTACATTAATTAGATGAAAAGGCGCAAAATATAATATTAAGAAATACCCACTCTGTCCCTACAATAAGTTAATTGACTTCTTTCCTAATAGTTAGGTAATTTCATTAAATTGTTTTTAACGAATCTAAATGATGATATTGGATATCCGAGCGTAATTAATTATATCTAAAGAGGAAAGCAAATGCTTAAGATGAGACGTTCATTTTTAGCACAGTGGACCCCTAAAGTGGGACAGATGGTAGGGAGTACTTACATTTTTTTGTTAATGAATAGGTGACTTCGTGACATCATCTTATGTAAAAGCGAAAATGACTAAGAACATGGAAACTGAGAAAATTAAATATCAAGTACTGTTTTCAACTGTCAAGGCATTTTCTTGTGCCTTCAGCATTTAAGTTTGTGAATATGCCTTCAATTTTCTTGGTGAAAGGAATAAAAGGCGAAGGCATATCATTTTCTGGATAAGATATATTGTATTGCAAGCATTAGTTTCGGTTGAGAATATGCGCTGCTTTTCTAAATTCGGCATGAATGCAGAGAATTAATTAATGGGTTGTTTGCACCAGCTTCTACTCTATTCCTAATTTTTGTCCTCTGGTTTTGCAGTCTTTATTTTCTTGAAATCAGCTTGCCTGAAGACATTAGTTTATAGTTGATGTTATGAATTCCAATGTTGTATATTCCAACGTTCGCCGCAGTTGTGGGTTGATACACACCAAGGAAAAGCCTTATATCAACCACCAGCTCCGCCTCTGTAAGCTTGCTTTTATGCAAAGCATCTAGCGGTTAAGATGATTAATAATACAGAGATGTACTTAACATTGTTGTCTTCCTGAAAAATGTTTCAAGAAAATAGAAGAAAAAAAATGAATTGTTCTTATGTTCATCAGAAAATTCACATGTATACATTTGGAAGTGGATATGAGTTATGTAACCATGGCAAGCACTTGGGCTTGATTCTTGGTGTGGAGTAGATTGGGTTTCATGTTTCACAACCAAGTAGAGCTAGCAAAATGGACCCGACCTGACGATTACACGAAACTCAACCTTTATTTATTTTTTTTCTGCAGGTTCGGGTCGGGTTCATGGACCCAACCTTTTGACACCTCTACAACCAAGTAATGAAAGTGAATTGTTTTGTGAGAACCTTAGTCTTCAATCATTGTTGCTACTACAATGTAGAGGCAAATGTGCATATTATAAATTAAGTAAAAGAGGTGGATTTGTCAAAAGTTGAAAGAGGGAATGGGATTATGAAGTTCCAACTACACACCACACACTATTAAAGCAAAAGGTAAGAAAAGTGAGGCTTTGGGTTGTTTCATCAACTAAAGGAGAGAACGAAAGGAAAAGCACCAAATTTTCTTCCACAAACAGTAACAAAATACAAAAACAAACATGCTTTAGGTTTTTGTGAAGACCAAGAAAATTCTTGAAAAGGACCCAACCAGAACACTCACACACACAATGCCAACTGAATCAACAAAGAAACATCAAGAGATGGAGGAGTTGAATGAAATGCACAGCTTACCATCCTTTTTTTGTTACATGAATTTTAATATTTTCTCCAACAACTAAATCAGTTGGAAATTACACCATTACACCTATTATGTCTATGGTCTCATACACTCAAATGTGGAAGTTGGTCATGTCATATCCATTTTTAATTTTTGACATGGACATCAAATTATTGAAGGCTATTTCTGAAAACATAGTGTTATTGTTGTTCTTACCGAACAAATGTTGATGCAATTTTTGTTTAGTTGTATCGTTTGAATAATTCGAAAAATATTATATATAAGCTAAAAAATCATAAATGCTACATAACATCTATATATATATATATATAAAAAGAGGAGAGGTGCCCCTTGTTTGATAGCTCAACAAACTTGTTAAATAGACATGTTCATTTTCTTATGTTTCTATTACAACCAATCTGTGAACTTATTTTGGTTTTTAAATGATTGAATTTCTCCTATCTTTTTAGATAGAAGAATAACTTGGTTAAAGACATATAAAATTGTGATGTCATACACAGCCAATAAAATATCAGTTCAATTTTTTCATATATATATGGGTATATATAAGGTGGTTTTAATTGAAAGTGGAAAAGAAAAGAAAATAATTAACTTGATGGATACCTGCCAAGAAACCAACAATAGTATTTATGTTGTTTTATACTACTATTATCTTGTGTTGGGACCTATTCTCCATCAATTATTGCTAAAAAAGTTAGGTTTTGCCTAAGGGACCCTTAAATTTAACACTGAGTCCTTTCAGACCACAAAAACCTCACTCCAAGTACATTGCTCTTGCTGTTATTTACAATACAATGCTGTTTTATTATTGTTATTGCTTTGATGTTTGTTTTATATATACAAATACAACCACAATTTAAGGTCTTGTAAGTTGTTATGATGGCTATTTATATTAGTAATTAAGAAGTGGCAAGCCAGTTCATTAATAGTTGAGCAGTAAATGGTGTAAGAAGAGGACAGAAAAAGAGTTGAGCAATGGTGGTGGTCACTTAGGTCACTCATAAACATAATTAAACCATACAATGAAGTAGTAGTACAATGTACAAATGTTACTCATGCACATTGTGATTGTTCATTTCAATTTATTGTTATAGAGATTAGTTTGACATGACCTTTTAATGTAGATAAACCATGCATGAGGCCCATCACTACATTCACCTCTTTTCATTTGTTTTGCATACTAGCGTCGTACATGTTAGAATAATGTTTACTCCTCAAGGAGAAGAATTACGCTACTAAATCTTAATATTCATTGAACATATTAAGATAAAAGTCTAAAGAATTACGCTATTAAATTTTAATATTCATTGAACATATTAAGATAAAAGTCTAAGCAATATAAAAATAAGTATCAAAAAGAAAAAAAGATAACGCATTAATATTTTACAAATATCATTATTTGATTTGGAGAAATCTAACTTATAGTTCAAATAAGCCTCCGCTATAGACAATCTTGTTTTACAAGTAGGAAAAATGAATCATGGAGTAACATTTACAAGGGAAAAGCATGGATCGACAACCAAGATCCATTATATATATATACATCTCCTACTTCTTACCTTTAAACAAACAAAGAAACCATTTAAATAATAATACTGCATCCATACCCATGCACATATATGATATAACCTTCACCTTCCCTCTCCCTCTCTCATGCATGAATCATGATGTGATCACTTTGGCTAATCATTTGATTTGGACTTTAGATCTTTTATTCATTAGTTTCTGTTTTATTTTATATGTA
>JAYMTA010006422.1:0-10428 GCA_036897625.1 Pelargonium cotyledonis
CCGCTGGCGAGCGGGGCAGGACGAGCTGGCATCTGCGCTGACGTGGCAGTCACAAACCGGGTACAGCGGGTTAGTTGGACTTTTTTTGCAAAAAATGGTAAGATAAAGGTTGGAAACTAGACAAAATTCTAATTGAGGGCTAAATCCAAAATACGAGTAAGTCCAAGAGGTCCTGTAGCATTATACCCTTAATTAATTTACAACAAATTAAAAATTAAATACATATGAACAAGATACCACAACTTGATTACTTGATGTCAAGATCTCTATTATTTTTTTATAAGTTATGGCACAACAAACTTGTACAAATGTCAATGTTTCTCATACCTAGTGAGTGCCTCATACTTATTAGTTGTTAGTTCTCTCCTTAAACTTATAAATCTTTTTATTACTTAAAGTTAAGTTTTTTATTAGAGAAATCTATTGATAACTAACAGTAAAAAGTGAATTAAATTTTGTTATATGTTCCAACACACGTAAGACTTAATTAGTTAATGTTTAAAAATGAAAAGAATTAGGCCAACAACCAAACAAGCTATATGTAGTGCATAACTTTTTTCCCTATATGTAATCTATTTGTTATATTCAATAAGATTCGAATTCATAGCATCTATCCAAGAAGTGTGTTGTTTCCCCTTATTTGGAGGAACAAAACTAAGGTTACTTAAAGCCATTAGTTGTTAATGAAGTCTCAATATATACCAATATACCATAAGTCATGCAAGGCATATTACAAGGCTCACAAGAAAGTTAACCCCACTATCACACAAAAAGTTTTATCCGAAAGCATTGCACCACACCTTTCAGGAAATGGTGAGCCCAATAAACACTGATAATTTAACGTAGAAGATATGCAAGGAATTAAAATTTGTCGAAACGATGATCAGTCTCAATATATGACGTTGACGATTTAAAACAAAAAACATATGGAAAAATAAGATAAATCGATTAACACATGGTTGAAATGATGCTTCCTAGAATATGCATTGACCACTTAAACTATAGTAGAAATGAGAAATTATAAATATATCAATAAATACATGATTTACTCATTTTCATTGTTCATATTTACAGGCATCAATGTTAAAATTGGTAAGACGCTAAATGTAATAATATAGTGTCGCAATCAATCTACTTTATTATTAGTAACATTTTCAAGCTTATTGGGCCCTAACTAAGAGTTTCCATGTAAAATCCAAATTTACATTGTTAACACCAACTTGGTGGTCATCATATATCAACAAAAGTGAAGGGAAATGGAGACATACCAAACCCTATAGTCATTTTACATGTGTTACTACTATTAGGAATTGGCTTAGATTATATTAAAACCCTATGTCCATATGCAAATTAGGGTGTCAAGACACGAGAAATTAAGATACATCTACAAACACATGATTGCCTCATTTTTCATTTGAAAGTAACTCATAACAAACATTACAAATATGAAATCTCAATAGGAGTCTCTAAGTCTATCAACTACTTTAAGTCTAACATACAACGCGGCAACCTAACCGAAACATATAAATCTCCCGATTCACAAATCTACTAACAAAACCAAAATCTGTACTACTATATGCTCATGAAGATTCAACATATATCATCTATAATAAAATCGAAAACACTGATTTTATCCTCTCATTCGATCTGCACGGCTTCTAAGACTTGATGTATAACAAAGTCCAACACAAAATAAACAACTTAATTCCAACAAGTAAAAACAAACAAACTGATTAGATTGAACAAGATTCTCTTTTACTCCAAGCCAAAATTAGCATAACAATTACCACTTGTAGAATTAGAAAAGAGGGTAAGTGGGTCATCTTTGGTTATTATTAGATTCATATTAATTATCACCGAATGTTTTGAAGACTGGAAAAAGAGTACCATAAAATGGACCACAAAGCCACTATAATCATCTATAAAACCCATCATATATTCATGACTTTTGTTCATAAATGTTGAGAACTAAAAACAATGAAAACTAGTATCATTGTCATGAGTGCTCTCTATTTTCTGTCTCTTCTAGCCTTTCTTGGAGTTGTTGCTCCTCCTGCACAAGCAAGAATTCTTCAAGGTAATAAAAATCTCCATATATATATATATATATAGCTAAACACACACATGTATAATTACTAATTATCTTTCATAGTTTTCCTAAAAAAATGACCAAATGGTAAGAATATTAATATTTGAGAGCATCAAGTTCTTTTTGCAACAATTTTGCAGTAAATAATATATTATCCATGCATGCATATAGGTTTTTCATTAACATACTAATTCTTGGCGACCTATCTACTAAAGAGAAAGAACAGTAGTCAGGGGTCTTACAAATCAATGGATTTTACGCGTTTTTCTTCTCTAGAAATCTCTCGTACGTTTTTAAGAAGAATTAATTCTTCGTCGGATCTTGTTTCTTTTTCTTTTTGAATCCTCCTCTATATATTTGTGTAGTCGCTTTTTCCTTAGAAGATTATTATTTTAATTAATAATCTTTCTTATATATGTGTTGGACTATATATTTTGATGGGAGTACCAAATTGCACAAAATTAATTATGCGAAAAAATCATTTTAATATTTTTTTTGAGATCAATTTTCAAGGCTTTCGTACAATTTTTATTTTGACATATTCCTTAATGTTCACTTTGACACTTTTACAATAAGTCCACACTATTTCTAATGTCGAAGTTAACTTTGTGTACTTGGTATTTCCTTATTTTGATATTTAATTCAATAATATTTTTCTAATGTTGTTCCCCGTATATATTGATGTCGAAAATTTCAAATGTTCAATGAAATATTCAACTATTAACTCTAACTATATATATGATGAGGTTGACGAATTAGAATTTGTCAAGTGTACAATATGTGGTATAAACCAGATGCTCAGCGTCAAAAATTCATCAGAGGATGGTGGTATGATCATATGTGTAGGGTTATTATTCGTTTAAACCTAATTTTAAAGCATAAAAATATAAAAATAGTATTTTCCATGTATCTATCTTAAACAAATATTCAACTATTAACCTATGTATCTATCTTTGTTGTAGGGGGTTCTAGTGAACAATTCATGAAGATGATAATCACTCAATATGGAAGAACTCCAAGCACAAAACCTCCATCTCCTACACCAGATTCTGAAAAGCACCAAACACCACACATCACTACTAGCAGCAGCAGCAGCAACAATGGAGATAATAAGGAATATGGACGTGTTGCTAGTCCTCCACCACCTCCCAAGGCATCTACACCAACTCAACCACTACTTAAATCTCCAATACCAGCACCAACAAAGCATGAAATAACATCTGAAACATCTTTCTTGGCTTCTTTTTGATAAACTGACTGGAGATTTAATCGATCTCTAGTCGATAAATATTGTTAGACCCGGTCGAGCTTTTGTATTTTAGATTGACAATATAGAACTAAGTTTGAAATTTAGTACAGATCGTATGTTGTGTTTTGAGGGAGGAGCTATGTACTATGTAACATGTAGATGTTTGGTTTCTTAGTAAAAATGCAAGTAGTGTGTAATAAGGAATAAGATAACAAATATATGTGGACATGATATGAATATTTTAAACGTTAAATATGTTCATAGGAAGTGCGTAGGTGCACAAATATTGTTCATTTTTCAGCGCGAGAGTTGACATGGGGTCAACAGATATCTAAATATTCGTTTGTGCACTTAAACTTTCTCCTATTTTATATTAATATTTGATATGAAAGTATTTACAATGCAAATGAATTTGAACTATAAATGGAAAACATAAGCGACATTCTTGGGTTAATTAATCTTAGTCAGTGTGCTAGCTTGAAACATGCTAGGGATCAAAAACACATCCTTATGTCGTATGCATGTCGTTCACGTACGGGCCATTCTAGGTTTATTGAGATGTCATTTAAAATTTAATTATTTTTTTTCATCAACAAAAGTACCAACTGAGGCTCGAACATGAGATCTCAAGGGGAGTGAGCATTTAACCCACTTGCCATGAATTTTGATGATCGGTGGTTTTACTAAAAATTGAAAATTTGTATTATATACTAGTCGAATTGGAATGTATTTGAATGATAACAAGAAAATATAGAACCGAGTGTATAAAAATCAATCCACCCAAACAAGCCTTACAAAGAAACTGAAAATCTAACTAACTCGTGGGACACTCGTTCAAAGATCAACCCACAAACAAAAACTTAACAGTACCAAATTGAGCCACAGTGGCTAAAAGATTCCAAAAAATCAAGTCGAAGACACTGAAATCCTCCACATCAACTTGAATAAGCAAGACAAAGGCGCACTAGAATTCCCTCCCCCCCCCCCACCACCACCAGAAGAGCTCGAAAAATTAAAATTGATTGAATACACAGTTTAAGACGATCGCGTGAAAGTCGTTGTCAACTGCCCCTCACCACCACCGGGTCTGCCATCTGAACTGGTAACAAATTCAAAGGTTGATCCGAGGGATCCAATCCAACCACCATCTTCCAAGCAACCTTTTCAATCTCTACAAGCGTCATAGATCTCCAATTGCCCTCTACACACACCAATCGCAAAAAAATCACCGCGAATCTACGTCATCAGTACACAAACCTAACAACCGTATCTAAAAGAGTAAGACTACATTTAATTATCTATAATCTCTAGAGACTGCCGCCGCTTTGAAAATCAGGTGCATTCGTATAAAAATCTTAATTGTATCTCAAAACGGCAGAAAAAATAAGAAACGCTGGAGTTAGATAGTTTGAACTATGTAATTTTTTTTTTTTGATAGGTAAGCAATATTTTTTTATTAATTGAGAAAGCAATAGAAAAAGTACAAGAGAAGGGAGACTATCCCAAACACAAAAGGGGATTTGATTTCCAAGAATCAAAGCTACCAAAAGAGGCATACGCTCCTAGAAGAAACGGAAGAAGGGAGTACGAAAAACTCATAATACAAGGGAAAGTATCCTCCGCAGTCGATTGAGTAGCGCACACATAGATGATGAGACAATTGCACTCGAGTCCGGACCAAAAACCCGATAATGCAATGCAATACCTTTCTATAACTGTTGAGGTGAGCGTAAAAACCGACGTATCCCATAAGCAAAAGAGTCCACCCGATAATCCCGTGGACGGAGAAAAATTGAAGAGCATATTATTTTGATCCCAGAAACTACGCCAATTATGTATTTGTTATGAGCTATTTGTTAAATCGGTTTATATCCTTTCTTTAGCTAATAAAAGAAAAATCCTATTTTCGTTAAAATTTTGCATATTTTGTTTTTAATTTATGAAAAAACCACCCATAAAAAGAGAGAAGTTGTAATCATGAGTTCTCATATTAGTGCTTTGGTGCTAGGAAGTGTTCTTATTTCATTGCTTGCTTAAAAAGTGAATTTTTCTCTCGCATTATAAACGAACCACTGATGTGAAACAATCCAACATATTCATATTAAATAACAAATATATAAGGTTACCAAATACTAGTATTAATTTGTTCTTAGAACGTTACGTAAAAAAATACAACTCATCTAACTTTTAATTAGATTCCAGATATATCTTTTCTTAAAATTTCTTGATCACCAACAAAAGTAAATTCAAGAAATTTTGTGCGAAACAAACTTTTGGGTGGGGTGTAGTCTTAGGCGCATGGGCGGAGGCAGGTACTAGCTAGTGGAGAGTGCCCCATAAATATAGCCAATGTGGTAAAGAGAATTAAGTGATGGGTCCCACTTGGTTTTCTCTTTGCATACAAAGAATAAATAATTATATTTTAATTCATCAAAACTACTACAAAATATATATTTTTTTAAAAAACTACATAACCCTGTAATTTCTCTTTTCCGTTTAGTGAATAAAATGATTAAGAAAAATCCTCACATTTGTCTATTCTAACATATATTTTTATTTTTATTTAATGATGTAAACCAAAACATTTTCGTGTATTTGTCAAAACACACTCTTTTGTATTATTGTTTTTAATATCTTCTATTTATCAATAGAAATTTTCAACCAAAATTATTCATTTTGTACTTTTATAGATCAATTTGTCAATTATTTTTTGTCCAGAATATGATTAACTTATTGGAAGAATAAATTTGTTTCTAGTATTGTTAATAAAGTCTTTTCTTACAGGTAAAATGATATTGTTATTTTTATTGAAAGAAATATCAAGTATAATTTTGTCAATGTCATACATTTTTTTCTCACATGTTAAAACTTTTACTCATATGTGAAACAAAACTAATATTCAATCACCTTTCGAAAAAAAATTAATATTCAATCAAAATTAAAAAAAAAATTCTTAATAAAAGTGCCCCCACTGGTAAGATATTCTAAATCCGCCACTGCTTAGGCGGGTCAGCTCTTGGGACTCCCATTGTCGACATGTTCCGTAAACACTTGGCACTCTGGCAAGCTAACTATGTTTCATTTTATGGTAGTATCACTTTAATCCATTTGGCTTTATCTCCCTTACGCTCTTCTACGTGTCTTTATTTCGAGCTCCCAAGGAAGTAGTGAAGTCTCTTGAACAAATTGAGGGTCGTTTCTTGTGGTCTAGGAAGGTGTCTAGACAATAGTTACTCGTAAGAGACTTTATGGGGGCTTGGGTATCAGACAGTTGGAGTTGGCAAATGTAAGTCTTTTGGCAAAATGGTGGTGTCGGTTCACTTTCTAACCCACCTCGCTTTGTAAACGAGTTCTTTGTGCAAAATATAAATTGGATGCCTTATGTTGGTCGCTTGAGGAGGTCTGTCATCATCAACCATCTCCGGTTTTCCGTCAAATCTTGAACCTGCAACATTTGTCGGGCCTTATGGATTTGGTTGGGTTCTCGGTGACGGGAATACTAATTGCTTTTGATTGGATTTATGGGTTAATGATGTTTCTCCAGCATAATTATTTCTCGATTTTGTTCTCTATGTAAACACAAACAACAACCCGTCTTCTTCTTCATGTTGGGTGGCCTTCTCTCGGACTACGCTACTCTCTTCAGGTGTCATCTGTGTATGGATAAGAGATTGATTTTATGGAGCAGCTGCATACTTCTGTCTCATCTGTTCTTTTAGTGCATGACTGCCCAGATAGGCTAGTTTGGCATCACTATCATTCTACTAAGTTCGCCACAATTAAGGCTTACGATGTCTTATACTCTCAAACTCCTCATGTACGTTTTGCATGTCTCAATTAATTGATTTGAAAGTCAAGGGTTCCCCAAACATTCAAAGTTGTACTTGGCTTGCGTCTCTCAATTACATTAGTCTTCCTCCATCATCGCAGCATGTTTCCTGCAAATTCAAGTGTCTAGTGACAAGTGAGAACAATCCTCTGGAAATATGTCACAAAAGCGCTTTTGTGACATATTTCCAGAGGATTGTTCTCACTTGTCACTTCATTGTCCCTGGACGTCCAAACTTTGGTTTATGGTATTTTGTTGGTGGTTTGTCTCAACCTTGCTACTAGCTAACTGTTATGGTATGCTTATCTCTTGGTCATCTATTTTTCCCGACTCGATTTGACATGTCAAGGATGGCCTATCTTTTGTCTGTTGGATCTTTGATTTATTTGGATTGCTCAGAATGCCCTAGTTTTTGAAGACATGCCAACTAGTGTAGAGGATGTTTTTAGTTGCATTCGTAGTTTTGCTTTTGCTCTTTCGCCTTGTATGTTCAATTCTTCCACCATTGCTGATTATTTTTGTGATTGGTGTTTGTACTTATAGCCTATGAAAAAAAGTTATATTTATCACACTAGGCTATGACTATTCTTTTTTCCAGACATGTTTCAGTTAAGAAATTGATATGTATAAATGTAACATCTTATATTAATTTAAAAAGTGCATAAATACAAGATCCGCATTGGAATGGGGCAAAATGACCCTACCCAACCACACACTCCTTCAGTCATAACAAATGATCTACTCAAATTATAAACAACAAGATTCGCTCTCCTCCTAACAAAACGAACATTCAAACAAGAAAAGCTAGATAAGAAAGACAAAATGTCATATGTAACCAGACCCAAGGCACTTGGAAAACCCTCCCCTCTAGTTTTCAACGCATGAACAAAACTTTGAGCAACATGATTCGCTCCCCACCTTCATAAACGAAAATCCAAACTAGAAAAGCTAGATAAGCAATACAAAATATCATACATAACCAGACCCAAGGCACTAGAAAACCTCCTTCCCTCCGATCTTTAAAGCACGTACCACCTTTTTAGCATCAAAATCAACAATCACCTTATCACACCCGTTTCGAGTACGTAGTCCAAGATAAGGCTTCAAGGATTGTTAGGACTTCCGTAAGCTCTAGGTTTAAGGGACCTAACCACCCTACCAGACCACTACCGCAGATCGTACCAGATCAGTCCCAAAGAACCCAACAACCCTCTGATCTATTCTCGACAATGAACTCAATACTATCCGCGTAGAGCTTGAAATACAACATGCTGCTCTGGCAACGTCCAACCAACTATGAAGCGAACAGAGCCACGAGAATGCTACCGCTACATGAGACTTAAAACTGCTAAAAACAAAATTCAAGGCCACAAAAATCCTAACACACCCTAATACTTGCCATCGAGACAAGAATCATACCCATGAGAAAACAACTTTTAACACATATAAGAAAAGATGCTTCAAACTAGGCAGCGGTGAGAAGAGTGAAGTTGTTGAAAGCCTACAACCCTAATAACTTGTTTGATTTTTCTTCGAGTCGGATATGTATAATAATTATAACTAAATTCTAATAGATCAATAATAAGAATGAGGGATGATATGGTTTTGAGGAGAACAAAGGAAAACTTAGAATGAAAAATATAAGAGCATGTTTAGTTATAGAATATTTCTTTAATTTTTCATAAAATTGTATAACTTGTTTAGTTCCACAATAACCTATTTCGGAAACTGGGAAATGGAAAACTATTTTTTCAGTTTTTCAAAATAGCTTGAAAATGAAAAATGATTTTTTTATTTAAAAAATTTCAAATAGAATAATCATTTTTCCACTATTCATTTTTTTATGTCTCACGGGATATCTGTTATGCACAAAATTTTCTGTTTACCAATTTGAAATGAATCATACTTTACCGAGACCAATTTGACTTAGTCAAATTGGAGGGTTGAAACGTTGTCGTATCTAGAGTCTTATTTTCCAAGTTAAGAAGCTGGAACGGGTCCTTGACTCAGGTACTAGAGTTTTGGGTAGCGGTATCTTGGGTCCTGGTGACTAAACATGTCGCTTGCACATATTAGCACACCGTTAAGTAGAGACCCCAAATGTGTGTCTGAGGGACTGCCTCCGGTGTGAGAAGAAAGATCTACATACAAATGATTTAAGTGAAATGAAGATTCGAAAATCTTCGCAGAACATTCAAATGTGTTCGAAGAAAGTTTGAAGATCGTCGATGAATCACGAAGAACACGAAAAACACTCGAGAGATTTTCATGCTCTTGAATTCTAAAAAATTTTAGGAATGAAATTTGTTAACCCTTTACCTTTGATTAGATAGCCTATATATAGGCCTCCACTTACTTGATGACGTAGCGGCTTGTGATTTGTCAGAAATCTTGTGGGGTCCGTTGAGATTTTTACTATTTTATACTTGATAGTTCATTTAGAGAAGCAAGCGAAGTGTGTTCTCTATTCTCATATACTCTAGTTGTTGCTCATGTACTCAACACTTATTTATTGATCTCTCATCATATGTGGGGATTGAGTATGCAATGATTGGAGATAACGGCCGCTGATAGCGGCTTTAAATAACGACCACATAGATCAACTGCAGATAATGACTTGATGTGTGAGATGATGAGAGCTCAAAAGTGGATTACATGACATCCTCCCATTTGATGACCGATCAAATATTATCAATGTCATTCATTTATTGCCCGCTACTTCGGGATTGCTTGGAGTAGCTAGATTCGAGTTTCTGTCAGGGAACTTGAATTTCGGTCCATCTTGAAGCCTTTGGGTTCTTTGACTGGTATTGACCTGGGTTTTGAATTTAACATGTTGACGAGGAAAATCAACAAATCCAGCGAGGTACGTGTCGCTTTCTCATTGGTCCAATCTGATTTTAATTTTTAAGATATCATCAAAATAGTTTACCTCGAACTTGACGAGAACTCAAAAATATTACTCAGTGGGATGATGCATAGATGAGACATGTTTTACGAGAGTTTTTCATATATAATGTACATAGAATGTCACATCAATTATCACATTTGAGTACGTGTGAAAATGATCAAGTCTTTTTTTTTTCATTCATGAATTTAACTCAAAAGATCGTAATCGTAAAGCAAATTAAGTCTTAAGAAGGTGTTATTTATTTATTTTTTTTAAAAAAAGTCTTTAAGAAAAAAGGACATTAGCTCAATTTGGTGGCTGAACTTTGAATAAAAAGTCAAAGTGGTGGCTGAACTTTCAAAAGTGACAAA
>JAYMTA010006423.1:0-10428 GCA_036897625.1 Pelargonium cotyledonis
GTCGACATCGGTGCCTCGTCTTCGTCTCGGAGATGGACGTAAACGGCGGCTATAGCGTGGCTCACGAGATCGACGACATCGTCTTCTCTTCTTCATCAGGAAGGAGGAATCTCGCCGGCCGCGGACGAAGCTGAAGCTCACGGACGACGCTGTTGCAGATGCCGTCGTCGAGGCTCACGGACGACGAGTGACGACCAAATCCGGCGAGGACGACGACACTATTTGATTTTTTTAAAAAAATTTCCAGATCTGAATTTCTTTTTGTAATTTTTGGCAATTTTTGGTAAATTTTGGGTCCATTCTTTGTAACTTTTACTATATCATATCTAAGAATTGATTAAGACTTTGAATTTGGGTATCATCATAAAAATTATATGAAATTTGTGAAAATAGTCAAACATAAAATTTGTGCCAGAAACTTTGAATTTTCCGGCCAGTGTTTGATGATTTCGGCAAGTGTTTGATGATTCTGACAAGTCTTTGAATTTATCGGCAAGGGTTTGAATTTTTCTGCCATGATGATTCAGGCAAGACTAATGAAGAAGAAAGGTAGAGTTGAGGGTATATTTGAAATTTTAAAAAAATGGTCATGTGCATGGCACTTGACTAAAATTTTGAAATATTCCGTTAAGTTTAACGGAAAAAGTGGACGAAACTTAAATGACACAGTACATGGATGGTAAAAGTTACATATTAATCTTTAAGGTAGGTATGTGTAATAAGCATTTCTAAGAGGAGATGTATGTGTAATTTTTCCAAATATCATCAACAAAATCTATTTTTATTTAAAAATATTTCTTATTATTAGCTAAGTCAAGAAAAAAAAATCTAACAAGTTAGTTATATATTTGATGTTTTAGTTAATAAATTCATAAAGTTAGAAAATTAGGGTTTGTGCCTCTTTTTTCTTTGTTGTTTTGGGAGTCGGTTAGAGATTTCGTTCGGCAGCTGTTTATGATTGTCAAAGCGATGGTAGTTTTTTGAATTTGTATATAGCAAATCGTGGTCTTTCTCGTTTAGATAGCGAGTCTTGTTTTAATAGCAAGTTAAGAGGTTGATGATTAAGGTTTGTAGTGCGGCGTAGATTCAAGGTAGATTTTTTATTGTTGTGCACGCCAGCAGGAGACAAATACAGAGAATAAGAAAATGACTTAGAATGTAGTGGTTTGACTAGAGTCATTGTATTAGCTTTCGAGTTTGTTGTCGTTTCAGGTGACAAACACGATAGTTGCGATGAGTCGTTACTTCAAGTGCTATCAGTTGCTCGTGCTCTTCAGGCTGAAGGAGAGTATTCCAGTACCTCAACTTGATAACTCAGGTTGATGAGAAGGATTTCAGTACCTTTGATTTCATTATTAAATTTGTTTAAAAATTGTGCCTCAGTTTGGTAGTTTTAATTTTTTGTTTTCGAATTGGTCTATTTACGTGACTCACATAGTAGTTAGGTTTATTTTTCGTCAAACTTTTATAAAAGAGTTTATTTCAAATGCACTATTATATGTCTTTATTATCTATCAATTTGAGTTTATAAAATAATTAGCTTTGCATTTAAAAATAAAATAAAAAACTTTTCAGTTTGTTGGAGTACATGTCCATGAGAATATAACTAAATTCTTTTTAACTTTTCTCGAAACAAAAATAAACACAATTATTTTATAACAGAGAGAGTAATTATTTTGTGTTATAGCTAGTGATTGACTTTCATTGAAAAACTCGTGATATTCAATCAAACCTCGTACAAGTGTATAGACGATGCAGACATTGAATGGCGCTGCTCAAACATTTAAAATGTTTGAACTTCCGTGTTAAGACTTTGAATTCGAGTCTCTCAAACAAACCCTATATGGACTTGTATTCTTTCTAACAGCACTCAAATCTCTATCAGCAAGAAAAACACTACACAAATGTTATATCAAAATTACAACATCATCTAGGTAAGTGGCTTTAGGAGCTTACTTTTTATGAAGTTTCAGGTTTGAGACTTGGTTGTTACGGTTGCTTATAAAAAATTAAAATAAAAACCATGAGGGTTCATGAAGAATCAATTGTGCATTCTGATGATATATAGATAATAAAATAGCCCATGCATAGTTGGGCAAGGCCCGCAGTAAACAACAGAAGCAAAATACAAAAGACAACAATCAAAAGTCAAGATTCACTAGTTCTATGGAACTTCAATTTATTAGCACATGATCAAATGCTTAGTTGTGAAGGTGATGAAGATGGTGGAGGTGGTGGACATTGTTGTGGTTGTGACTGTAAAGATCTTGCTGTTGCTGCTGCTGCTGCTGCTGATGGAAATCCAAGTTGCACATCTCATCCTCCATTGTTGGCTTGCCCATATCTCTATAAGGGTCTCTTGTCAACTCCAGCAATGAGTCCCTCACATGGTCTGCTTGAATCATCTCACAGTCCCTCATCTGTTGTTCACAACAATGTTTATGTAATCAACACGGGATCGCGATAAGCATAGACAAGTTGACTCGTGATAACACCTCTGTAATTAATTACCTCGACTCTGAAGACATTGGACACAAGGCCTCTGAATCTGGTCACATTAGCATTTGTCACCACCAATCCTAGAGAGCTCAGAGCCTCCATCAGCCTCACAAACCCACCTGCCTTGTACTCACAGAACACCTTGAGAAAAAACTCATTCCCATCTATTTGGCAAACTTCGACTTGGGGCTGCAATATCCAACAACATTTACATGACAGTGCATAATCAAGAAACTCAAATTCTACAGTCTAATAAGTATAAGCCATTCATGTTTGTACCTCCATTTGCTGTGTCTTTTCATTGCTGATCTCCGGCTCGCGATGTTCGCTACCATACACTCCCATGTTCTGCACCTTATGATCTTGTTCGGGTTTGCAACCCATCCGGTTTTGAATCTCTGACTGTAGGACACTGTTGTTGCCATTGGTCATCCCTGTGTTCTTCGGGCCCTCGTCGTCTGAATTCTCCTCAAGCTCATCTTGTAGCTCTTTAGCCTGTTTTTGAAGCTCCTTCACAAATTCAATAGCATCCCCTAAGATGGAAGCTCTATCCAGCTGAAAAGTCAAGAGCTTGTTAACAAAATGTACTCACATGATTGTGTCATGTGACCAATTGATATATGCTTGTTACCTTAGAGATTTTGGGAACCAAAGCTCGAAGATGATAGAGCCTGTCATTAAGCTTCTTCCTTCTCTTCCTCTCCGCCATGAGGTTCTTGGACTGAGGACCCTTCCCAGCTCGCCTTTGGTATTTGGGCATGTCCTCGTCGTCGATCTGATCACTGCAATCAGACACTGAATCCGACATTCCAATCTTTCGTTTCGCCGAGTCCTTGTCATTGTTGTTCCCTTGCTCATCTTTGCTCACCATGCCAGGCTCCATGAAATGGATGTGCATATTAGGTGAATTGTTCATCATATCCATCTCTTGGAGCCTGTTTTCGGATGAGTACTTAAAAGGGTCCATGGGCTTATCGGATTCTTCGAAGAATACATCACTTTTTGTCCTGGTATCAGCTGATGAAGTATGGAACTGGTGCAGGAAGTTCATAGGAGAGTTTCCGGATAGACAGATTCGATCAGCTGAGATGTCATAGGGCAAATTCAAGTTGTCCAGTGCCGCAGATGCAGGGGAAATCAGGGGATGGAAATGGTGATTGTTGTCATCATGATCATGATCATGATCAAGATCAAGATCAACTTTTTGGCCATTTTCAAGACTACCAAGATATGATTTCTGGTTAAGATCATTGCTCATTCCATGATCTCCATTGGTCACTGAAAACTCCATGTTGCTTTGGTTGATATGAGCTTCTTGCTCCATTGACATGTTGAGCTGAGCTGTGATGAAGTCTATGACATGTTGATCTTCAGAAACCTGAAAATGACCAAGAAATGATCAAGAAACAAACAACAAAAACACACCCATTACTAATCACAAAAAACAGAAGAAAACCCATTACTTGTTTTGCCACAAACAATTCAACCAACCCTCCAGGTACAGGAACCAAAACTCTAGTCCCAACAGTTTCCTGAAACAAAATCAAAAGAAGGGTAAGAACAAGAAACCACAGAAAACAATGACAGAACCATGTAAAAAGTAACATATATTATGTACAGACAGAGACAGGTTCTCCAAGATGATGATTTGATGAATCCAAGTCCAAGACTGAGTTGGAGAATTTTAACCACTTGGGCTGGTTGGAGATGAAGGCTTGTGCATGAATGAGGTGGTAACCAGAATCAAGACGAATAGAAGAAGGCTGGTGAGCAAGAAGATCACAAGATTTGGTTCTTGGGTGTTGAAACATGACATCCCTGCAAGGCACAGCTGCAGAAACTGGGAACAACAGTTCTTTTCCACCATTTTCATCATCTTTGTCCTCACCAATCTCTGCTCCACCACAACAGCAAATCATCCACTCTAGTGACCTATATTGTAAATCATCAAGAACACACTACTAAGTAACATCAATGAGGCTCAATTTAGCTTCTAATTAAGGAAATGGAGTATCTGATAATTATAATCAACCTTTGATCTTCACTCAGTTTCCAAAGAACACAATAGTCCCAGCCTTGGGAACCCACAAGGGGTCTTAGCCTCTCCATCACTATGAGGTTCATTCCTGCATAATATATATACACATGAGGTTTTCATAGAAACAGAACTGTAGAGTTGCAGCAAATTACATACCAGAAAATATGTAGATGCAGGTGATGAGTTTTTGATGTGCAGAGATGGTGATGAAGATGATGATGGTGTAATTTTAATGAATTGTGAAGAAATTGGTTATTGTGAGAGGTAGCATAAGCTTTAGGTGAGAAAATGGTGCAAAAAAAGGAGCGGAGTTGAGGGTCATGCAAATGGCACTGGGATTTGCATGACAATTCAATTAGGTAAGCAGTAGGAGAGTCATGGTTGTTACACGTAATGACAGTTACCCATTTTCACTATAACTTTCGTTGTTACTAATTATTACTTAATGATGTATTTAACTTTCAATTTCAAACTATATTGTTGTCAATTCCTCCATGCATCGGGATGTCTATCTTTTTACTTAGTCCATTTTGACACATTGGAGTGTGTTTTCGTCTTGTTTATATGTTAAGATGATTATTTTGTAAATATATTAAGTATAGAATTTCGGAGATGGAGCTAAAGGCTTGGATCTAGCTTGCTCTTGTGTTCTTGGAACCTACGTAAGGGTAGCACACCGTTAAACAAAAACCCAAGTGAGTAAACGAGAAATCGTCTCGGACATGAGAGTAAGAATCTCGACACGAAGAATCTGAAATCCCACCTCGCGAGGAAAGAACTCTAGAGAGCGTTTCTAGAGACATAGAGTATTTCGTGTAATTTGTGGATCCCCTCATTTTACCAAGAAAAGATTATTTACACTTACAACCATTCATATCATGTGTTATCGTCTGGACATATGTTGGTGATGTGGGGTCCGCTTCAGGTGTTAGAGTTATAATCTTCTAGGTGTGCCAACCACGATCGTTGGATAAGATTCAAAGCTCATATATGCCCTTCAAGATATATGAGGATGAGTAGAACTCCTTAAGAGCTCTATCGCTTCGGGTAGCGTCTTGGTTCCAAACATAGTTAGACATTGTAGTGGTGGTCCAGTGAGGCGGCGACCTCGAAGGTCTCTTATGGAGACTGGGTGTTGAGGAGAGGCAAGAAAATTTTGTTGTTGTGACATTCACAAAAAGGGGAAAATAAGCTCTCTTTGTGGTGACCGTTTACGAATGAAGGACGATAAGCTCTCATTGTGATGACCGTTTTTCGAAGAAGAGGCGAGAAGCTCTCTTTATGGTGATTGTTTACGAATGAAGGATAATGAGTTCTCTTTGTGGAGACTAATTACAAGTGAGTGCTGATGAGCTTCTCTTGTGGTGACCGTTTATGAATGAATGTCAATGAGCTATCTTTGTGGTGACTAATAATGAAAGAGGAGCGAGAGGCTCTCCTTGTGGTCTCTTGCGCCTTTTTGAGGTCTTAGTTATTCTTAATGACATGGCGCTCGATTGGAAGGTGCGACAGGCGACCGACGACCGGCGAGAGAGGAACGCGTGCACCCATATTTTTTCTAAGTACCATTATTGTGGCTTAGGGCAACAATATAACAATTGATATTCATTTGTGTCATTTACTCTCTTTGTGCTCTCAACTTCTCCCTCAATTTCTCTCAAGAATTCCACAACCACACACTCCTATTTCAATTGATTGAGATGCTTACTTTCTCGTCCAAAATGAAATATTGTGGTATCCCATAATACACACTTTAAGCTCTTATCTTATCTCTCAAATTCGCATTTGTTGGCTACTATTTCATGAGATCCAAGGTCAAAAGCGGCCCTTGAGATCGAATGGATCATGCTTTGATAGAATCAAATGTGGCACCAAACTAAAAAGACCCTTAGCTTGAAAATTAAACCCAACTTAATTATGCCATGTGTACCATGTTTTATTGAAAATCAAATTTATAAAAGAATTCTTAAATGAATATTTTTGTATACACATGAATTAATTACACTAACGAACACATGTTCATATAAATATGTGATTGGAGATAGTATAGTTTTATTAATCTTTTATGTGTATTTATAGTACCCATAAATTTCATGTTCAATGTTTGAATAATCAAAAACCCTTACAAACTTAAAATTAGGCCCAATGACCTTGCTCCAAAACAAAACAAAACCCATCAAACCAATAGTTTTTGTATGTAATTTTAAATAGTTTTTTTTTACCATGTCAGTTTGATTTCATAAAGACACTTGCAAAATTTGATTATATGGACCATTTTGGTTTAATTTTGACATCATGCACATGAATAAAATTCATGCATTGTACTATATAATAATTAATTAATATGGTCATTCTGTTTCCAGGGGAGGGTGAAGCAAATGCTTGGCAATGGATGGAGTCTTTGAGACAGAATCCCTCAGGTAATGGGTTAGGAAGAATCATGTATTTGGCTTGGGGTTTATGGCGGAGACGAAATCTTATGGTCTGGGAGGGACAAAAAATGAGCGAGGATGACACATGGAGGATGGTAATGGAGACCCGCTTAGCATGGGAGGAGGCGAGGAAGCAGAAAGGTTCAGGGGGAAGTAATTTGTGTTTGGTTATAGGGAGTGGGTCGGAGACGGATGCGAGACAGGGCCGTGATGTGACAGTATGATGACAATTAAGGTGGACGGGGCAGTGTTTGAGGGGGTTGGGTATGGAGGTGGGTGGGTAGCAGAGGATGGTTGTTGTAGACGGCTTGGAGGTGGATCGCGTAGTTGGGTGGATCGTCCGGAATCAGTCAAGGCGGTTGAAGGTTCGGCCATTCAGGAAGCCTTGAAATGGGCAAAAGCGGAAAATTGGAGATGATTAAGGTTTTGAGTGATGTTAAGAATGTGATTTCGGATCTCATAAAAGGATCGAAAATGCCTAATGTTTATGGTTTAGTTGTTAAGGACTGTATTCATTTATCATCCTTAGGCTGGAGAATTTGGTAGCACATGATGTAGCTCGAGCTGCTAAGTTTAGGCCTGATTGGTACTCGTGGAGAGTCTCGGGTTCCTCACCTGAAGATCCTCGTGGTTGATTGATTCATTGAATAAAGTGTTTTTCTTTCAAAAAAATTAATTAATATGGTCAATATCTCACCGTACAATCTTTCCTTTTTTTATTTTATTTTTCTAAAAGAAAATGCCTATAAAATTGACATTTGATGGAAATGGGATTTAGCTGCAATGGTCAATAAAGTGACCAGATTTAGATTTAGTCAATGAATTTGGTTAATCCAAAAGCATAAATGTGTCCAGTGATTAATGTTTTGTCAACGGTACGTTTCATTAATAATTACTTGCAGTTTCACATCAACTTGAGATAGCATAAAGTAATTGCTTAATTTCTTTTTGTCTTATAAATAAATATCAATCTTATCTCCAACACTAACATGTTTCAACTTTAAAGCCATGCATATTAATTTTACATCATTACACCTCTTTTTACATGCCGTTATTTTGGAACATTGTTCATGCAAGCGATAAATAAAAATTAAAAAAAAAATCACGTTAGAAGCAAACTATGTAGCATATTTCAAATGTAAATAAAAAATCTAATTATCAAATTTTTGGTTAAAATCTTAATTGCAACAATAGTAGATAAATGTGATCATCCTCGTCACGAACTAGCATATACGTAGTAGAAACGTAAGTATTAACAAGTGTTTCCAATATAATAGCATGTACCACTCGGAGCCACATTATCGCTTTGCATGTGCCAAACTTATTTGGCGATCTTTCATTCTTCCAAAATTACAATGTTTTGCGTGGTTAGCGGCTTTGGAGAGTATTCCGTGTTTGAAGTTTTTGGTGTTTCGTAAGATTCTCCCGGTCGGGGCTAACACTACTTGCCGGCTTTGTGATATGGCCGGCGAATCGTGTGCTCATTTACTTATTCACTGTTCTTGGGCTTTTGATATATGGGCAGCTGTTTTCAAATGGTGAGGGGTTCAAATAGTGCTACCAGCAACACCTTTCCAGCTCCTTTCGTCATGGCCTTCGATTTTGGTTCCCGACAATCGTTTGTGTCACAAATTACACAAATTATGGGATGCGGTTTGTCTATCTACTTTATGGTTCATACGGTTAGGCCGTAACGAGCTCGTCTTTCGTGATATCTTCCCTTCAATCCGACACAGTCACTCGAATAAAAAGCTTGGTATTCTCGCTTATTTCATGCATTGACAATTGTTTTGTAATAAGTTTCGATTTTAAGTCTTGGGTGGCAGGACCTTTTTCATGCTTGATTTAGGTATTGTGCACTTCTTTTGTACTTTTATTTTCGCCTTTGGGTTTTTAATAAAAGTTACCGCGTGCTTATAAGAGAAAGAGAGAAGAAAATATATATATAAGATATACAAATTAGAGTAACTAGTTAGTTGTAAAGATGTTCAATAACAATAAGAATAAAACTACCACGACATCTTGAGTGAAATAGTTAAAACACTTTAAATTCTCTTTGTTTGATATCTCAAGTTCGAGCCTCTTTGTAGACAGTATGAGGTGAGACTTGTGGGGTAGGGTTTAGAGTGACGTTTCCTTCAGAGAGTGAGAAACATTGTTATTTCGAGTATAATGTTCATCAACGGAACTTAATTTCTCACATTTGATCCACGCATATTTTCAAATTTGAATACAAAACTTGTGATACGCACCCATGAGGAGAGGTGGAGACTTTCACTATGAACAAACTTCGAATGATGATTAGTTTGAGTGTGGCAAAACAACTTTAAAATGCAAATCGCAAGTGTAAGGGCCCGCTCAAAAACCCCATAGTATAAACCGAAAAAAGAAAAAAGTGACTCTTGAATATCTCCAAGAAAATGTCTTAAAATGCTACAATAACAACACTCATGAAGATACAAATTTTCACAAATGATGAATATGAAAAAAAAAATAGAAATGGAAATTTTGTAGTCAAAGTATGGTTTCTCCGCAGTCAGTGGATAAAAAGAGGAAGAGGTGATGGACAAACCATGTGAAATATGAGAGCTGTTATAGTAACTTTTTTGAAATACAAAATTAAAACTTGTAGTCAACAAAAGAGATTGCACGTAAAAGTCAACATAATCCATAATCAATTTTTCTTTGTTAGTTTGGTAAGAAACCATCATTTTCCTCTACTAGGTCCCAAATAAAATAAAAGACCTTCGTTTGAAATGCTTGAAATTGAAAATGAAACTATCTATATAAGCTTGTAATTAATTTTGTAAGTAGGTGTAGGTTGGAGCCATTTGAAATTAAATGTAGGAGGGCATCAATTTAAACAGTTGATTCCTTGGAGAGAAAATTTGGCAACATGTTAATTTATTTACAATTATTTATGGCACTTAATTGAGAGCAAAAAGTAGAGAAGACTTATCTAGAAAAAAATTCTTGTAACATTGAAATATAACAAGAGAGTTGCATTTAAAATTAAGAGTTAGTTCATAACTAAATTATCATTAAAGCATCAAGCACATAGTCAAATTAATAAAACATTTACACGGTGAGAATATCTATTTGCATTTGCATTTACATTTTAGGTGTTAAATATTATTTTAATAAGGGTGCTGATAAATCCACACTCCTAAAAGATAAATCAACACTAATTTGTCACTTGTGATTAAAATAACCTTAATCACATATTTGTACTTAAGAGGTATGAGGGACCCACATATTAATTAAATATATGTATTTAACTAACTTAATCAACTCTCTTTTCTGTCTAAAACAACTTAATCATCTTTCTTTACTTCAATTCATTAAATAATAACCAGTTCTAACAAAAAGATAATTAATTTCAACTTCTTGATCTCTAAAATTTGTTTTTATATTTATTTTATATCACAAAAGAAAAATCTATCAATATTGAAACCATTT
>JAYMTA010006424.1:0-10428 GCA_036897625.1 Pelargonium cotyledonis
CTGCTCGGTCCGGGTGAGCAGAAGAAGAAGAAGTACGTGGATCTCGGCTGCGTCATCGTCCGCCGCAAGATCTTCGTCTGGACGGTCGGGATGCTTCTGGCCGCCGCGTTTTTGGCCGGGTTTGTGACTCTTATCGTTAAGACTGTGCCTCGGCACCACCATGCTCATGCTCCTCCGGATAATTACACGCTTGCGCTCCACAAGGCGCTCATGTTCTTCAATGCGCAACGATGTATGTTGATCTCTTATCTTCTCGATCACTCTGTTCTTCAGATCTGTTCATGTCATTGTTCATATTTTGAAGTAATCTGTATAGTGTTAGCTCTTATTTGCGTCACTCGTTAGTTAGTTAGTTCTAGTTCATTCATTTCTGACATTTATGAGCTAAAAATTAGCAATTTGATGATTAAAATATACTATAGAAATTAGAAGCAGCTATTGAAGTTCCTTAGTTTGATTTGGATTGATTTAAGCTCTTTCCATATGGATTCAATCAATTTCCTGAAAGATCTAAAGATATTTGGACCTATTCTTCAGATCTGTAATTCATGTGATTGGTAGTTTTTGCTGTTATTTGCGTCACTTGTTAGCTACTTAGTTTCAGTTATTCATTTCTTTCATTTATTTGCTAAAATCTAATGAATTGGTATCTAAATTTTAAAATATACAATCGAATTAGTTGCTGAATCTACTTAATTTGATTGAAGCTCATGCCAGATAAATTCAATCAAACTGAGAACTATTTGCTTAAAGATTGGAAGAGAATTGGACCTTTTCCTCAGATCTGTCAATATTATTGTTAATATTTTTAAGCAATTTGTAGTTTTAGCTGTTTTTTTGCACCACTTGTTAGTTACTTAGTTCTAGTTCATTAATTTCTCATGTTTAATAGCTAAAATTAAGATTTTGTTGACTAAAAACAGTTATTGAATCTATTTATTTTTATTTTACATTGCTTTAAGCTCATGCCAAATAAATTCAATAAAATTGAGAAAGATTTACTGAAAAAGGGATGAAAAATGGAATCAAATCCGGAATTCCATGCCCATCTTAACTAAAAATTGGACCTTCTCTTCAGATCTGTCAAAATTATTCTTAATATTTTGATTGACCTTTGAGTTAATTGGTAGTTACTTAGTTTAGTTCATAACTCACAATTATTAGCTAAAATGTTGAAGTTTTGTGGCTAAAATATACTACAAGAGCAGTTATTGGAGCTCCTTAATTTGATTAGCATTGCTTTAAGCTCATCCAAATAAATTCAATCAAATTGAGATAGATTTGCTCGAAGATCGGAAGTGGTAAAATGGAATCAAATCCAGAATTCCACACCCCTCATCCAAATTGGACCATTTCTTCCTATATGTCAATATTTTATATTAATTTGTAGTATCACTCTTATTTGCCCCACCTGTTAGTTACTTGGTTCTAGCTCATTAATTGATTGACACTACTATAAGCTTGTGCCAAAGAAATTAAATCAAGTTGAGAAATATTTGCTAATAGATTAGAAGAGATGAAAATGGAATTAAATCTAGACCCATCGTGACAAAATTTAACCTTGATTAATTTACCTTTAACACATTTGATAATTTCAGCTGGGAAATTGCCGAAACACAACAATGTGTCTTGGAGAGGCAACTCTGGTCTCCAAGATGGCAAGTCCGATTCGTCTTGGACTATTACTAAAGATCTTGTGGGTGGCTTTTATGATGCTGGTGATGCCATCAAGTTCAACTTCCCTTCGTCTTTTGCCATGACCATGTTGAGTTGGAGTGTGATTGAATACAGTGCTAAATATGAAGCTGCTGGAGAGCTCAATCATGTTAAAGAAATCATTAAGTGGGGCACTGATTACATTCTCAAGACCTTCAATTCCACTGCCGATTCTATCGACGTGATTGCTGCACAGGTATACGATTAAATTTCCATATCAGTTTCAAGTTTCAGCTTAGATAGTTTCTATAATTAACAACAATTTGTGACCTTGAACTTTTATTCAATATAGAACTTAAACTTTACATTCAAGAGATGGTTTCTTTACCACCATGAGTTAAATTATGGATTTTCCACAACTTCTCTACTCTTTTTATTTAAAAAGAAAATTGATTTGCGTAGGAAGTTTAGTGAAGGGGAATAATTTGGAGCCTGATCTATAGATTTTCCCACTTTTGGACAGGTTGGGGTTGGGGACACTTCTGGAGGGAGCACAACTCCTAATGATCATTATTGCTGGATGCGACCTGAGGACATTGATTACGACCGACCTGTAGTTCAATGCCACAGCTGCTCAGATCTTGCTGCAGAAATGGCTGCTGCTTTAGCTTCTGCATCTATTGTTTTCAAGGACAACAAGGCATACTCCCAGAAACTTGTACATGGTGCTAGTACGCTCTTTAGGTTCTCTCGGGATCAGCGTGGTAGATACAGTCCACCTGGTACTGATCAAGCAATATTTTATAACTCCACTGGTTATTGGGATGAATTTATTTGGGGTGCCAGTTGGTTGTACTATGCAACCGGCAACTCTTCTTACCTTCAGCTTGCTACTACTCCTGGTCTGGCAAAACATGCCGGTGCTTTTTGGGGAGGCCCCGACTATGGTGTACTTAGCTGGGACAACAAGCTTACTGGTTCTCAGGTAAACTAGTGAATTTCCGTATTACCTAATGATCTGTCTGGATACTTGGATTTCATTGAAATTACAGATTTGAATACTCAAAGAATTTGGATTTGGGTTTGACTCAAATACATCCTTTCAAATCAAATTCAAAATTTTGAACACATCCTTATATAATATATTTGAAAACCTGTTGGGAGATAAATATTGAGCTGTTATTTCTCCAAGACATCTTTTGTTCTGGTTATTCAACTCAAGAGCTTATGGGAAATAGTTTTTGGCATATTGCTGATTATATTTATTTCTGTTCTAGGTGCTTCTGAGTCGCTTAAGATTGTTCTTGAGTCCTGGATATCCTTATGAAGAAATATTGAGGACATTTCATAACCAGACCAGTATAGTCATGTGCTCATACCTACCCTTCTTCTCATCTTTCAACAGAACTAAAGGTAGCTATCTTGTGCTTGTTCGATCATGTTTTTTGTTATTTATGTGGTGGTGTGTATATGTGATCTCAGCATAACTTTTTTGTCACTTCTCACAGGTGGCTTGATCCAGCTGAACCATGGAAGGCCTCAACCTCTACAGTATGTAGTTAATGCAGCTTTCTTAGCTACTCTATTCAGTGATTATCTCGAAGCTGCAGATACACCTGGATGGTACTGTGGACCCAATTTCTATTCCACTGATGTCTTGCGGGATTTTGCCAAGACCCAGGTACCGTTTTCTTTAGGATTGGTAATTCGTGTTTGGGGATCGTTTTCTTAATGAACTGGTGTTTGCTGTCTGACTCTGCTTCTATCAGAATATGTGATGACCTAACATTTGCTGGGTTTTGGCAGATTGATTACATCCTAGGTAAAAATCCTCGGAAAATGAGTTACATTGTGGGTTTCGGCAATCATTACCCAAGGCGTGTCCACCATAGGGCCGCATCTATCCCAAAGAATAAGGTCAAATACAACTGCAAGGGAGGATGGAAATGGAGGGATGCTACGAAGCCGAACCCGAACACTCTTGTTGGAGCCATGGTTGCTGGACCCGATAAGCACGATGGGTTCCGTGATGTTCGCACTAACTACAATTACACGGAGCCAACTATTGCCGGAAATGCAGGATTAGTTGCAGCTCTCGTGGCATTGTCCGGTGACAAAGGAACCGGCATTGACAAGAATACCATATTCTCTGCAGTTCCTCCAATGTTCCCCACCCCACCGCCACCTCCAGCGCCTTGGAAACCATAGGACTGTTCACTGGTGCTCATCTTTTTCCGTTATGTGGTGTGACTTATAATTTAGATGATTTTGGTGCAATACTTGTTTTTGGATTTTGGGAAAGATACAGGGAAACCTTGCAAAGATCCGAAGATGGGGATGAACACGAAAATGTTATCGACAAAACGGGTTGGAGGAGGAAAGAAGATAACATTAAGAAGGTGTAATTGATGTATTAGAAAGTTCATCACTTATTTGGACATTGGGATACAAATAGTAGTATATATGTATTCTTTGTAACACGCAGAATTTGGACAGTGTGAAATTGGATAAAAGTGAACTTACAGGGCTGTTACTTCCTTTGTATATGTAATAATAGGTGCAAATTTTGAACTGTTTTCTTGGCAGCTGAGCTTGCCTTATATATTGTGAAAAATTAGTTGGGGCGTGTCACATAACTGGATGGGTTTTTCGGGTTTGGTTGAAAAGACTCGATCCGAACTTGACTAAGAGGACTTGGCCTATATCTTTTTAAGAATTAAGAGTAAACTGGACCTGAAAACTACCTACATGAATCGGTAAGAGATTCGATTGAGTTTCAGAATCTAGCTATCCGGTACGTCTCTTAGTTGAGATCAATTGTATATAGAGCTAACGAATGAGCCAACACCTTGGCCGGCTTGTTTGTTAAGTGTAGAACATGTCGGTAAGTAGGTGATGAAAATTTTAACCAGCTGTAAGTCACAGTAAGTTGGTGGATCATTAAGTCAGTTATATTTGGTAAATGAATAACTGAGTATGTATGTAAGTTGAGTGTTTTGTTTGGTAAATGAATAATTATTATGCTGAAGTTAATTATTGGATATTTCTTTTTGTGAAATCTTAATTGTTTATCTATTCTTGTCTCTGTTTTAAGTACCAATTAGTGTCACTAATCTATTAAATTCTTGTGGTTATTCTTCATTTCGTTATGGTCGTGTTTTGTGCGTGAGAGTGCGCATATTGCAATTGCGTACGTTGGTCACTTTCTTCAATATCTTCATGCGATCACCATCTTATATATTCTTTTCCTTTTACTTTCCTTTATTCTATATTCTTTTCTTTTCCTTCCCTCCTCTTCCCACAACTCTCTACGTACTAACCTATATATTATAAATTATATATTTTGGTCATTTGATTTGATGCTCACCATCAATTCTCATATATTTCAGACATGGTTGAAGAATCTTCGTCGACGTTATCGACCTCGCGCTCTCTAGAGTTTACGCCAACATGGGTTGTTGCGCTAGTATGCTCCGTCATTGTCATCATATCTTTGTTCGCTGAGCGAGCTCTTCATCATCTTGGAAAGGTTAATTTTTGTCATCCATTGTTGTTTGTTAATTGAATGCTCACATGTTGAATATGTAACCATTTCTGAGTTCAAGTCTTGGGTTAGTTCCCAATGAATTTATATGATGCACAAGATTGATAGGGTGTGCCGTTAAGAATATCTTGGAGAGGAATTCAAGATGCATACTAGCTGATTTAGACACTCGTTCTCAGCGTATATAGAGACGACATGAATCCAACTTGCATGTACCTAATTTTTTTTTGTTGTTGAAAATTTGGAATGTATAAGATAGACCAAATTAATTTATAAGTTGGTTTTTAAAAAGGGAGGGTCTGACACCCAACCTAACTTGTAAGGACCCACACCTACTGCAGAATGGATTCAAAATTAGATATTTTCCGACCAATTAGACCCCGACTTAAGACTTGAATTATCAACTCCACAAACCTAACTCAGTAATAGTACTAATCTTCATTTAGATAGCAGTAATTAAACAAGATTATCTTAACTTTGCGTTTTCTTTTTGTATTTGTGTTAATGCACTAAACGGTTTTTTATTTTATTTTTCTTTTTCAAGAGTGGTTAATTATTTGCTGTATAAATAAATATTTGTTGTGTTGATTCAGTTCTTAAAGGATAAGAAACTAGATGCATTATTTGAAGCCTTGCAAAAACTAAAAGAAGGTTAGTTAACCTTTAATCTCTCTCTCTCTCTCTCTCTGTGTATTGATTTTTAAACATGCATACATAGTTTATGTTGTATATATAATATATATAAAACTAAATAAATTGCAAATGAATGTAAATGTTTGTTGACATACATGCATATAATATATGTATGCAGAGTTGATGCTGTTGGGGTTTATTTCGCTGCTGTTGACAGTGACTCAAGGTTTCATAAGCCGCATATGCATACCAACCCATATCGCATCTCATATGCTTCCTTGTAACATTAAGGACATGAATAACGGTCACGAAAAATACGATGTTTCTGTTCGAGGAATTGAGTATCGTCGACGCCTTCTGTCTACAGAAGTCGTTTTGCATTGTCGCGAGGTATGTATGTACGTATAATATATTATGCCTTTTCCTCCAATAAATTTAAAAAGAGAGTAATTGTGCTAATTTTTGAATGATTTTTGTTGGGTTTAATTTGATTATACAAAATATATAAACAGGGGAAGATTCCATTGTTATCATTGGAAGGTTTACATCAGCTGCATATATTCATATTTGTATTGGCAGTTGTTCATGTCATCTTCTGTGTCTCTACCATGGTTCTTGGAGGGGCTAGGGTATGCATGTCCCTAGCTATATCATCTCTAGTACTCTCAATTTATTATTTCTATATATCTTCGACCTAATTAATTAATATTAATAATTTGATTGTAGATAAGCCAATGGAAGTATTGGGAGGATTCTATTAGAAGTAATGTTTTAAAGACAGAAAAAGGTAATTACATTGCTCCGCACAAACTCGTGCATTTTACGCGTAAAACTTGAAATTCAATAAACTTTGCAATTCACACATTTTTCATATCAAGTTGGACCCAGACCCATGGGCACACCCAAAACTTAATTAACCTACAATTGTACGATTCCAGTTGTAAGAAATGAATTCGATCCAATTTCAGATAAGGTCAAACCACATATTTTATACGTAAAATCTAAGCTAGATTCAATAATAAAAAACTCGTAATCCACACTCATTTTTGGATTAAGCCTTTCCAGCTCGAATCTAGAACTAAAATTTTGGATCCATATCCATGGTACCTAAAACTCAACCCAAATATTTTCAGGTCGGATTTATCTAGAAGAAATTATGGGTTGGCTGTAAAAATCCGCACGAACCCATATGTTGCACATGTGAACTGGACTTGAGACCATTTTTGCCACATCCACTTGACTCTAGAACCGACAATTCGAACTCGATTCCAAGTACAAATAGTACTAGCTCAAAATTTATATGTCCTGATGAAGTTCTTGCTATTTAATTGGTGCAATTAATTATTTTCCATAATTGATGAAAATGGTGTGTTAATGAAACAGCTTCAGTTGGGATAAAAAATATTCATGCTTATCATCACGGCGAATTCTTCCAGCAACGTGGACGTGGCAATTGGAGAAAAACAACTATTATTAGTTGGACTGTGAGTTTTATATATACAATTAATTATAACACTAGCTAGTAGTAAATTTAAATTGCATCATCAAAATAATTTGGAGTAATTATAGAAGAATTTTATATATGATTGCTGATTAATCTTTGCAAGTAGATTAACAATTCCATCTTAATTTGCAGCTATCGTTCTTCAAACAATTTTATGGCTCCGTTACAAAGTCGGACTATATTGCTTTACGCTATGGGTTTATCAAGGTTAGTTAATTACCATCGATTCGTAATCCACGAATATTTATTCGTAGTCGTGTCATTTTTATAAATATTAATAATTGCAATTAAATGGTCATTGTTAAGTTATTAATTAATGTTGGTTTCTTTGTGTCATGTAGACCCATTGCCCTGCAAATCATAATTTTGATTTTCACAAATACATGATGCGAACACTTGAAATAGATTTCAAGAAAGTTGTGGCTATAAGGTAAATTCTAAAAGCAAAATAATACATTTAATTAGCATATCAACTTGCAACACTTATTTAAGGTACGTAGCAGTTGAAAAAGAAAAATGAGAACACACTTATTTAATTAATTTTTTTCAATATTGTAGCTGGCACTTGTGGCTCTTTGTGGTGCTGTTTCTGCTGATGGATGTGGAAGGTATTTATTTATTTATTTAGTTTTACATTATTTAATAAATATTCGCTTATTCTCGAAATAATTATATTTGTGAAACAAGATAAATATAATTCAATTAATAACATTTCTAATAATGTTCATTTATACATGCATGCATGGATTGAATTTGCAGGATGGCACACGTACTTTTGGTTATCCTTTTTACCGTTGATTGTAAGTATTGTTCATTACTAGCTAATTATGTCAATGAATTGAACTTACAAAGTTGATGAAAATTAATTGTGAATACATGCATTCATGCAGCTTCTTCTTGTGGTGGGAGCTAAGCTGGAACACATAATTTCACGGTTGGCCGAGGAGGTTGGAGGGGACTATGGCGACCATGAAGCCGCACAAGTGAAGCCTTCCGACAAACATTTTTGGTTTGGTCGCCCTGGCATTGTCCTCTACTTGATTCACTTCATTTTGTTTCAGAATTCTTTTGAGATTGCTTTCTTCTTTTGGATTTTGGTAAGTCGGCCATAGATATACAAGTGCACAGTCGTTACAAATTAAATCTCGTTCGTCGTATACTAACTTTTTGGAAACAAATTTACATACTTTATTAATAAAATGTATATGAACATGAAAGATAGCAACCCTACAAATAACTAGCAAATAAATCCATATATTTGTATGTTGCTTCAGTCACATATATTGTTTTTTGTACTCCTCAGTGCACATATGGATTCAAATCATGCATCATGGAAAAAGTGGGGTACATCGTCCCAAGACTTATTATGGGGTAGGTAATTAATTATGATATTATTCTCAATTAATCTAAATAATTTGTTTGTTCAACAAAATTTGACATTCTTACTGGTTCATGTATGTGTGCACATGTGCAGTGTTATAGTTCAAGTGCTATGTAGTTATAGCACATTACCTTTGTACGCTCTTGTCACTCAGGTTAGTCGTTTTTAATATTACAAACACGTTACACTTGTTTCGATAAGTGAAATTTGAAACGAATATAATTTCTTCGTCCATTAATATACATATATATAACCTATTTCAGATGGGAAGTATGTTCAAACAAGGAATGTTTGATGAGCATTTGCATTCACTTATCACAAGTTGGGCAAGAGACAGAAGAGGCGGAGGGGAGTCGTCCGGCACGTATTCATCAAATGGTCTAAATGTTCAAATTTCGGAGCAACCGATGATTGTTTTTGGGGGATCAACTACATCACCAATAAGAGAACTCTCTCGCTCACCTTAACAAATCTTTTTATTCATATCTCGTTGTTGCTACTACTCACACATTAATATATATATTTTTTTTTCACACAATACTTAGCTGATGTAAAGATATCACTTTTGTACTTGCACTAAATTTATGATTCTTTTGGATTTCTATATATAATTATGCAACAAAACACAACCGTTCGGTTCTTAAATACGGGTCTCGGGTGTACATTCTCATTAGCTTTAAAACCCAAAACACAACCGTTCGGTCTAAAAAAACAGTGTCTTACTAAATTGGCCGCCACGAGCTCCATACTTGCTAGAAAATTACGCGGGACCCGCCGTTGGAAACTAAGACATAGAGGAATGTAAGAAAACAAAAATTTCAAGCATACGACTAGCATAGGGCCAACTAAGAGACCTTTAATGGTCCATTTTTTCATTCCTTCAATGGTTAAAACCACTTATGGTACCCGTTTGCAAAACAGACCCCTGGAAATTTTTTAAGGGTGGTCCGAAAACATCACGGTAAGTTAGTACGTACGTTCTTGTTCGAGGATAGGGAGCTGAAAAATGGGCTTCGGGTGCGTGTCCCCATTAGCGTAAAGCCCAAAACACAGCCGTTCGGTCCCAAAAAATAGTGTCATACTAAAACGGCCGCCACGAGCTCCATACTTGCTAGAAACTTACGCAGAATCCACCGTTGGAAAGCTAAGACATAGAGGAACGTGACCAAACCAAAATTTTCAGCATACGACTTGCGTAGGGCCATCTATGTGACCTTTAAAGTTGCGTATTTTAATTCCTTTATTGGTCAAAACTTGTGACGGTACCCCTATGCAAAACGGGCCCCTGTCAAATTTCTTAGGGTGGTCTAAAAAAATAACTGGAATTTAGCACGTTGATATTCAAGGCGAAGGAGCTAAAAGACGGGCCCCGAGTGCGCGTCCACATTAGCGTAAAGCCCAAAACACGGCCGGTCCAAAAAAGCAGCGTCTTACTAAAACTGCCGCCACAGGCTCCATAATTGCTAGAAATTTATTGCGGGATCCACCGTAGGAAATCTAAAACATAGAGGAACACAACAAAATCAAAATTTCTAGCATACGACTAGCATAGGGCCACCTAAATGACCTTCAAAGGTCCGTCTTTTTTATTCCTCTAATGGTCAGAACCGGTGATCGTACCTCTTTGCAAAACAGGCCCTTGGGAATTTTTTTACGGTGGTTCAAAAACTTCAAGGTAAGTTAGTACGTTCATATTCTAAAACGGCCTCA
>JAYMTA010006425.1:0-10426 GCA_036897625.1 Pelargonium cotyledonis
CCCCCTTGTTCTCATACGGACAGGAGGAGGAGGCAAGCCTCCCTTGTCTCGTATGGACACGAAGAGGGAGCAAGTCTCCCTTGTCTCAAATGGACACGATAAGGAGGCAAGCCTCCCTTGTCTCGTAGAGACATGAGGAGGAGGCAAGCGTCACTTGTCTCGTAAGGCATGAGGAGGAGGCAAGCAAGCCTTGTCTTGAACGGACGTGAGAAGGAGGAAACCAAGCCTTGTCTCGTACAGATGGGAGGAGGAGGCAAGCCCTCCTTGTCTTGTACAGACGTGAGGAGGATCCAATCCTTGTCTCGTACGGACGTGAGAAGGAGGCAACTAAGCCTTGTCTTCTACAGATGTGAGGAGGAGGGAAGCCTCCCTGTCTCGTAAAGACACAAGGAGGAGGCAAGCCTCCCTTGTCTCGTTCGGACACAAGGAGGAGGCAAGCCTCCCTCTTCTCGTTCGGTCATAAGGAGGAGGCAAGCAAGCCTTGTCTGGTACGGACGTAAGGAAGAGGCAACCAAGCCTTATCTCGTACGTACGTGAGGGGGAAGTAAGCCCTCCTTGCCTCGTACCGACATGAGGAGGAGGCAAGCCTCCCTTATCTCATATTGAAATGAGGAGGAGGCAAGCCTCCCTTGTCTCGTACAAACACGAGGAGGAGGCAACCAAGCCTTGTCTTGTACGAACGTGAAGAGGAGGCTACCAAGCCTTGTCTCATAAGGATGTGAGGAGGAGGCAACCAAGCCTTGTCTCATACGAATACGAGGAGGAGGCAATCCCTCCTTGTCTCGTATGGACACAAGGAGTAGGCAAGCCTCCCTTGTCTCGTACGGACACGAGGAAGAGGCAAGCCTCCTTTGTCTCGTACGAACATGAGGAGGAGGCAAGCCTCCTTTATCTCATACGGACACGAGGAGGAGACAAGCCTCCCTTGTCTCGTACGGACACTAGGAGGAGGCAAGCCTCCCTTGTCTCGTACAGACACGAGGAGGAGGCAAGCCTCCCTTGTCTCGTACGGACATGAAGAGGAGGCAAGCCTCTTTTGTCTCGTACAGACGTGAGGGGGACGCAAGCCCTCTTTGTCTCGTATGGACATAACCTCTTTTGGGAGAGGTGTTTCTCTTTTGAGACCTCTTTGATGCCTTTGAGGACTTCCGGGAGAGATTCGGGGTTTCGCTTGTGCCTCGGGAGCTCATGAACATCCATGGGGTTGCCGGGATCTTGAGGTTCACTTCCCGGGTGGCCAAGAGGGTGCAACGGCTCCGAGGACCGTCAGGCGATGTTGTCCATCGCCGACGGGATGATCGTCGTCTCTCAAGACTTGAACGCTTTATGACTTTGCGCACATGGACTCGAGGTCTCAAATGACGTGGCATGGTGACGCCACGTGTTGATTTGTGACCGGTAGAGGCACTTATGTTTTTTTGGTTAAAATCAAGGTGAAATCACCCTGTTTATCTCAGATGTAACAAAATCAAATGTGGTAATTCCAAAGTCAATTTCCTGGAGTCAAGCGACTTTACCAAAAATTTGGCGTTTGGAAGAAGCAATTCGTCCTAAAAAGGAAGAACCCAGAGAATTTGAGAAAATAATTGAATATGTTGATGGTGATGTCGAAATAAAATTTTCAAATAATAGAAGGGTTCGCCTAAATATTGGTGAGTCTAGTCACAGTGCGAGATTTTCAACCTCTTTAATACCAGTCTCAATTCACGAGAAAGAGCAAATTCTTGGAATAAGGAGAGATGCAGACCAAGTGGCGCAGCCATCATATCAGGTTGAAGTTCCTGCTTCAGAATTGAAAAGTGTAAGATCAGGCAGGCCTGGCTCTCCAACTATGTCAGATATGGGATACAACTTGTCTATCCTAACATCAATTCTTAATCTTCCCTCGAAAGATTTAGAGAAGATGTTTCGTTCTAAAAGGAACGAATTATATAAAAAATGGTTTATGATAACTCTTTCTTCCAAAAAGCAACAATTTTATATTGATAAATTTTTTGAATGCACATGGAATGGGAGTTTACATACCATTGACTCCTCAAATGGAGAAGTGAGAATCAATTTCTTTGAATGGATAAAAATGGTCTTTACAAAAAGGAATAAAAAATTTCCTGATTTTGGTGATGAGTTGTTTGTGGCAACTATAAACCAACAATACGAAAAATATATCACTAAAGAAGGTAGTGAAGTCTCAGCAATTCATCTCCCAGTACAACAGTATTAATCAAGGGTACTAATAGTACTCTGATAGCAACTCCTTTTAAAATAGAAACTTCTTTGGGAGCAGAAACTAAGCAATTAGCTGAACAAAACAATTACACTAATTTATACCTCCAATCAATAGGAAAACAGCTAACCACAGTAGAAGAAGTTGTAAGTCTGACCAAAAATGAGTCTTATGTTCCTAAAAAGGAAAAGGAGACTCATAAGCCAAATATTGAGCCAGTTTTATTCAAGCCACCTCCAATCCCTGAAAAACAATATTGTCTTAAGTACATGCAGATGATTTTATTGAAGAAATAAAAAAAAAAGACTTAAAAATCTGAGCATAGGAAAAGAAAAGGCTTCTATTTCAGTTCTAAAAGATGCTGAAATTGAAGACTTGGAAGAAATGTTTAAAGAATCACTAAATAGTGACCAACCCATTAAAAGACAAGAAAGCTTGAGTTTGAACTAAATATTATACAGACCAAGCAAGTTTTACTACCCAAGGCTGACACCGGTCGACTTACAAATAGAAGATATGGCGCATAGAGAAGGGGTGTCATTTTTAGCAGACTCTATTGTGGAGTGGAACATTGATGGGCTTTCGGAATACCAGATAAAGATGGTGTTAAAGCATATGACTATGTATGCCACGACAGCAAGAGGAAGAGGAAATGCAAATGCAAACATTGCAAGGCTTATAGTTAGTGGATTCACAGGGTAGTTACAAGCATGGTGGGATTTCCATCTATTGGAGCAAGCATAAAATAGCATCTTCATTGTTGTAAAAGAAGTCTTTACCCCATTAGGAGAAGCCAAGCTAGAAAGAGATGCAGTCAACACCCTACTTTATACCATAGCATTACACTTCATCGGTAATGCAGGGTTAATGATGGACAGAACTCAAGATTAATTAATGAACTTGAGATATCAAACATTATCACACTTTAAATGGTATAAGGATGTGTTCTTCTCTAAAGTTTTCACTAGAGAAGATAGTCAAGCAGATTTATGGAAAGAAAGATTTTTAGCAGGGTTGCCACTAGCCTTTGCAGAAATGGTAAAACAGAGGATAAGAGCTAGGAATAATGGAGTAATTCCATTCTCCCTATACACCTATGGAGAGCTTGCCGGAGAAGTGACAGCACAAGGGCTAGAATTATGCAATGATATAAAATTGAAAATACCGCTAGACAAGCAAAAGTTAGTAAATAAGAAAATGTTAGGAGACTTCTGTACCCAGATAGGGTATACTCCTGCTGCCTTGGAGAAGGCTAAAAAGCCTTATTTTCCTAAGAAGAATAATAAACCTAAAAAATATAAAAATTCCTTTTATAAAAAATCAAAAGAAACTTTTTAAGAAGAAACGTCATCTTCTAAAGAGAAGAAAACTCGCCCTAATATAGGTAAAAAGAAGTCAGTTCCAGTATGCTGGAAATGTGGAAAGATAGGTCATTACCAAATTAAATATCGAACTAAAAAGAAGATTAGTTCGTTAAGTATAGATGAAGGCCTTAAGAGGTCTTTATGCAGCATACTCTTGAATGAATCAGACGAAGAAGGAGATGATCTTCATGTCAGTATCCTGCAAGGAGAATCGACAGAAGAAGAAGAAGACAACGAGAAATCCTCTGGACAAGAAAGTGCAGATGAAGGATGTGGAGAAAGTTGTGAATGTGACAGTTGTATAGCACAAAATGTTTTGGGCCTGCATATAAATGTTTTATCAAACAAATAGAGTCTAATACTGGACTTAATTAATAAAATTCCAGGTCCAAGAGAAGGGCGAGAAATGTTAGAAAGACATCTTAAAAAGGCTACAGAAAAGAAGGAAGTTAGAGGTAAAATGTCAAAAGAAAAGTTCCAGCCGTATTTCTTACTAGAAATCCTAAATAGAGTCCAAGTCACGGGAACAAGAGAACCAACAATCTCTGAACTAAAAGCAGAGATCAATGAAGTTAAAAAAGAAATTCAGGACTTAAAATATACAGTTTCTGAATTAAAGGGAAATTCTAAACAGAATTTTCTAGGAGAAAGTACTAAAAAGAATTATTCGTATGACCCGGCGAAATGGGAATCATCTTAACTGATGATGAAGAGGAAAAGATGAGTCACAAATCTCCTAAAAACAAAGGAGTGGTAATTGAAGAACCATTAAAGATTAATGTACTAGTTAAAGATGAGTATAGTAAGATGAAATGGCTCAATCCAGTGACTCAAATTCAGTCACAACCATGGATCACTGAGATAACGGTGGTAGTTAATAAAGATTTCACCTTCACTTCATAGGCTCTTGTTGATTCAGGAGTTGATGCTGATTGTATCAAAGAAGGTCTTATACCAAGTTTTCTCTTAAAAAAGACAGTGAGAGTGTTAAAAACAGCAGATAAAAATCCGATAACCATCAAATACAAATTAACGAATGCAACAATCTGTAATAATTATATCTGCATTCCCACTGATTTTGTAATGGTAAAAAACTTAAGCCACAGTGTAATATTAGGAAATTGTTTTGTCAAAAAGCTTTTCCCAATTCATTGCCTAGATCAAAGTGGCATTAGTACCATGATAGATGGTCATGAGGTAAAATTTCCTTTTATCGGCGGGGGGCAAAATGACCTATGAGTTAAATGTTATTTTGTTAAATAACATTACATTAAAATGAAAGGTTTTTAGCATCTCTTAAAGAAGAGGTCAAAGTGAAAGAAATAAAGGAAAAACTTAAGACCCCAAAGATAGAAGAGAAGATAAAGAAAATTCAAAAAACTTTTGAAAATGTGTTGAGCTCTCATATGAGGAAGGATTCTCAGAAAAATTCATTCCTACTAAAGCCAGAGCAATAGCTATGAATGCTAGACACTTAGAAATATGTAAAAAGGAAATTTATGAGTTAATGACTAAAGGACTAATACGTCCAAGTCAAAGTCCCTGGAGTTGTCCAGCATTTTATGTAGAAAATGCTGCAGAAATAGAAAGAGAAGTTCCTAGGTTAGTAATAAATTAAAAACCTTTGAATAAAGCCCTTAGAAGGATAAATTATCCTATTCCTAATAGGAGAGATTTGTTAAATAGATTACATGGGGCAAATATCTTCTCAAAGTTTGATATGAATTCTGGATATTGGCAAATCCAAATAAAAGAAGAAGATAGATATAAAACTGAGTTCACCGTTCCTTTCGAACACTATGAATGGAACGTTATGTCATTTTGGCTAAAGAATGCCTCGCCTGAATACCAAAGGATTATGCACAAAATCTTTAAAGACTACATTGATTTCACCATAGTCTATATTGATGATGTACTGATCTTTTCAAAAGAGATAGATCAACATTTTAAGCACCTAAATGCATTTTTAATGGCCACTAAAAGAGCAGGCTTAGTGGTGTCCACTAAGAAGATGAAGCTCTTTCAAACTAAAGTTAGGTTTTTGGGTCATTACATGACCCAAGGAATGATAACACCGATAGAAAGAGCAATTGAATTTGCGGATAAATTCCCTGATGAAATAAGAGATAAAAATTAATGACAAAGGTTTTTAGGAAGCTTAAATTATATCTCTGATTTCTATAAAATATGGCACATGATTGTAAGCCGTTATTTTAGAGGTTGAAGAAAAACCTTGTCCCATGGACTGAAGAACATACTCAGGTTGTTAAAAAGATCAAGGCTAAAGATAAAGTCTTGCCTTGTACAGCAATTACTGACCCATATGCACTTAAGATAGTTGAAACATATGCATCTGAGTTGGGATATAGAGGTATCCTAAAACAAGTGATAGATGAAAAAGAACATTACTGAGATTTACTTCTGAAGTATGGAAACCAGCTCAACAGAATTACTCCATGGTCAAAAGAGAAGTACTATCAATTGTATTTTGTGTCATTAAATTTGAAAGTGGTCTTTTTAATAAAAGATTTCTTCTTAGAGTCGACTGTAAAAGTGCTAAAGAAGTACTTTTAAAAGATGTTAAAAATATGGCATCTAAACAAATATTTGCAAGATGGCAAGCGATTTTATCTGTCTTTGATTTTGATATTGAACATATTGATGGAAAAAAGAATTCATTGCCGGATTTTCTAACTAGAGAATTTTTGCAGGGACAGAAAATTGAAAACAATAATGGACTCGCCAGAGTTAAAGCGCACGCTAAACCCTAAAAGGGAAAGGGTAACGACGCCTAAAAAAGGATCGTCAAATCCAGGGTCACCTAAAAAAGTTATAGAACTTGATCTAGAAGATGAAACTTATCTCAGCTAGGAAGCTTATGAGCTTTCCGTCCTTACCAATACTAAATAAACCAAGTATCCTTATGTCATGTTCTCTTAACTAAGTTTATGTTCGTTAGAAGAGGACCCTACCAGATTCACAATCCAAGAAATCGCACATAAATATTTGATCAATCATTGTGTGCCAGGAAGTGGAGTTAAAGGAATAGATTTCTATGAAGCGCTGTTAATGGAGACTAAATTAGCAAAGTTTGAGCATGTGAACTGGAACAAGATAGAATGGGCGTTCTCTAAAGTTTGGATAAAAAAGATAATCATGCCAGAAGACTGGAGAGATGTAGTTTTTTCAGAAAAGCATATCTCTGCAGGAAGGCGATATTATTACAGTGATTATATTCGAGCCTTTGAAGGAATGCTGCTGTATGAAAATACTGCAATGAAACACTCATGGTTCATGAATCTATGGTTCATGAATCTAAGTCTTCAGTCAGACGTGAAAGAGTTTCCAGTGTGGTTTAGAGAATGGTACTGTGATTGGGGACTATTTCCAATCTATATGCCAATCTTTGCTGCCAATACATTTGAGAATTTTCACAAGATTTTAAACAGCGAAGATAAACTAAAAAGTTTTATCTTATTTGTCAATCAAAACCAAATTCCATGGATAAACGGATGGGATTATTCCATAAAGGTAAGAACTATCTCTGAAAAATCGACAGATATTAGCGTCAAAACTGATATCTTGACAAGGAGAATTCATGGTAAATGGTGGGATAAATTACATTGCCCACATCTGCGAATGGTTCAGCCTACAAGGCTCCCTTCTCCACGTCTAAAAGAAGACGAAGAAAAATCAAAGCACTTAACCAGTGCCTTAAAAGAATTAATAGCAAGTACATCAAAAGAAGAGATTCAATCATCTCTTGTGCAAGCTCTAAATGAGCAAGGAAAGCCATCTGAAGAAAATTTGGGCATTTTTAGAGAAAAGGTCACTCCCATAACGATATAAAATGGGAGATCCCTCGATTGGTCCTTTAAGAGAAGCCTCTGGAAAATTTGATTATTTGGTCAAATATGGATCCCCGAAACGGGAATTTCTGGAGAAATTAAGGAGGGAAAAGAAAATAGAATTTATGGAGGAATCTGATGACTCAGATGGGTCAGATGAAGACATACAAGATAGTCAAGACCCCTATGCTGAAGTTAATGATGTCCTGGAAGTATTATTGAAGCATATTGGGTCAGAAGGCTAATGGAAATTAACAACACACTCATCGTGGTCATCATAACCAAGAAGAAAAGAAAGATGCACTTTGGAGACAAGAAGGGATAGCTTTTAATTCGGAATAAAAGTGGTAGCTCCATTATAATAATACTACTATTACTATTTTGACTTTTGTAATAATGTATTGGTGTAAAATACCTATTGTACCATTGAAATCTTCCTATAAAAGGAAGCTCTCTCTATCATTGGAAGACACACGGAGTTTGATACTCTACTTCTATTGTAAAATATTTCTATCAGTAAAAGAGTGTGTTAAGTTTGCCTTAACAAAGTTCGGTGCCCATCTTCCTTGAAGATGGGTATATGGCATACCATGATACCAAATATGCTCATATTTATGGGGAGCTAGTCTTCCAGAGAGAGGAGCTCGCCTTTCAACGAGGCGAGTTGGCCTTTCAGAGAGAGACGAGTTAGCTTTCTAGCGGGGGGAGACAATTCTTCGATCCTTCATCACCTTCAGCTCTCTAGCAATTCTTCTGAGCCTCGTGATAATGATATGGGAGGTGATGATCATGATGGACAGTGAGGACATTGCCCGAGTTAGTGTGGGGGGATGTTTAGCTTGTACATTAGTAGTCTTTAGTTGTTTTTAGTTTTTTTTAGTTAGTTTTGTTTAAATTTGTAAAATTTTCCCATTTATTCATGCTTTACTATATTTTGCTCTGTGCACATGGTTATCTGATTGTTTGGATCAAGGTTATTTGTACACCCATACCTGTGTTGGGATTTAATTCTTGCTGAAATTGAAGTATTGCTTGGTATACATCTCTGGTTTTGGCATGCTTTATTGCACACACACGCGAGTTAAGTTAGTGTCATGAATGTGAATTGAATGATGGTTTAGGGCATTTGGAGTTTTTAGTTAGGTTATTATGCATTGTATGACTTGTAAATCTCACATGCACGTTCCCTTTTATTCATGTTTATCTTGAGATGTCTAGTTGATTAGGAACCTAGTTGAACTCATCAAAGACCGAGAATCTAGAATTGGCTTAGGATTTCTCTTGAGGGGTAATAGATAGAGACTCAACACTAGGAAGATGATGTAGGCCTTCTTTGGACCGTTTAAGCTTTAAATTGCCTACCTTGTGCATGTTATGTCCTTAGTACCTTGTTTGTTCCTTGGCCTTTTGTTTCTTAATCCGTAAAATTCTACAACCATATCCATGTTTTTCTTGCTTATCCACGTATTTTTGAACCCTTGACTAAGCTTAGAAATTACTTATTTATGAGTTGGGGGATAAAGTATTGGGTAATGTTCGAAAAGTGAAAAAGAGAAATCCGAAACAAATGTGTGGTAGTTTACTCTTAGTTACATAAAACTCAAGTGTGGGGGAAAATGAAAAAGAAAAGAAAAAGAAATAAAAGAGAAAAATGAAAACGAAGTGATAATTAGGCAACTTTGATTTTAGAGTACTCGGGATTTGCATGAATTTTAAGTGAACCATTCACTAGCACGTAAGTTGTACTTTGCATAATTTCATACATTTTAGTTTATTGTCCCTTTGCTTGAATTCTTGAAGCATGATTGAGCACTTGGAATTAATTGCACATACAACATTTTGGATGTTAAAAACCTTTGATGTATAGTTTGCAATTTGGATATCTTAGGCAGTTTGAATCTTGGCACAGTTTTGGGTGTATGCATAACCTGGCTTCTTGCATGATGATTTACTTGTGGAGCAATTGCTTGTATAGTATGTTTGAATGGAATGGGTAAAACAAAAAATATTTAAATTTTCTTGTTTTTATTTTATTGATACTTTAGCGTAGTGTAGTGTATATTGTTGAGGCTTTGCGGGTATACCTTCTGAAAACCATCACAAGACAAATCTCGTCCACTAAGGGGGAACCTAGTTGTTCAACGGCTTGTTGCATGTGCTAAGTGCAATTGTTTCCTCTACGAAAGTGAGTTATCTTTATTTGCTTTATTATTTTAGTTTAGTTTTGGTTTACTAGGGACAAGTAAAGGGTAAGTGTGGGGTTTTGACACATACACATTTAGATTGATATTTATGATGTTTTAACCCCACTTTTATCTTATTTTTGTTCCGTTTTATCATGTTTTATCTTATTATATGTTACTTTATTAGATATGATGTGTTTTCGAGTGCTTCAGTGTTTTGCAGGCCTTTTATACATGTTTTAGGGACTTTGAAAGGATCGGAAATGACTTTGGAAGAGATTCAAAAGCTTAAGAAAGTCCCGAGAAGCGATGTGGGCTGCGACGTGACCTGCGCAGGTCTCGCTGGATTGAAATGCTAATCTTTGTACCCAACACGACCTAGAAAATTCTAATTCGAGTTGTATTTCATATTTTTTGAGTATTTAAGCCTTGTACAAACACTATTTTTAGATCTTAGGCTATTATAAATGATAGCTCTGAACCCTTGGAAGATTATTGAAGATTGTTATTTAGTTCATCGACATCTTGTGTAACGTTTCCCTTACTTTATTGAAGGTAAAAGGTCCATTTCAGTCATTGTACTATCCATTTCTTGTCGTTTTAGTCAACGAACTTTAAAACGTGCTGTGATAGCCTTAAGTTCAGGCCAAATAGCCACTTTAGTCCAAATGTTCCCTAAAACGAGCTCCGTAAGGACATTCCGTCAAAAATGTTAACGGGACCGTTAAAATTAAAATTAAAAACTATTTTTAATACATTTAGGGCTGACATGGCAATGATTTAATATTTTTTTAATACAAAATAATT
>JAYMTA010006426.1:0-10426 GCA_036897625.1 Pelargonium cotyledonis
GGCGGTGTCGAAGAGAGAGTGAGAGAGAGGACGGCCGGAGAGGAGGAGGGCGGCCGGTGAGGTCTGATACAAACCCTAAAAGGAAATGGCATTTCATTGAAAATTTGAAATATAATTAAGGGTAAAATAGTAAAATCATATTATAAATAATTTGTTTAAATGTAATAATGTTAAAAAAAAATTATTATAATAATACTAATTATTGCCACGTCAGCAAATTAGAATTTAAAAAATAATAGTTTAATAAGAAGTTAACGGTGATCCGTTAATGAATTTAACGGAACGTCCTTATGCGGCTCATTTTTTGCTTAATTTTGCACCTATATAGCACGATGTGCTTAACTTTGAACTTGCACGGCACATTTTAAAGGTGAGAGACTCAAATGAACCTTTTTTCTAAAGAAATTAGCTCATCATGTGCAGCGCACAAGATGAAAAATATAACATTTTAGTTAGTTTTAATTGATAGTTTGAATTTTTATTACTTTGGGGAGTTTTTTCATTTTGTTGATGTGAAAAATAGGTCGGGTTATTGTTGATGACAATACGATGTTATGTATTAGTAGTAAATTTAGGTATTGACAGTGTGATAGGTGTGGAGTTGAAAATGTTGGTGTTCCTGCTATTGAGTTGACAGAGAGAAAGAACAAGACCTATGGTGTGTGGTCTCTATGGATTGTGTTGTGTTTCCTTGGCACAAAATGCTGGAAAGTTAAGGAGATTGATGGATGATGTTTTTTCCTTTGGAAGTTGCTGTTGTCACTTGTTGAGTGGAATGCCAGAGTTATGGACTGAATCATAATTTGAGATTATTAGCTGTTTAAGGGAATGAATAGCTTGCCATGAAGCTTTGAAGTTTGATAAATCAATTTAGGAATAATGGAATATGGGATTTATAAATAATACACTATATTTGAACTTAGGAGAACCCATGTCGAGTCCACAATTCTATTACAATTTGCGGAAAGTAGAGAGTCAGCGTCTACAGACGAGTGAAATAAAATATTACACCTCAAAATTTGAGATAATTAAAACTTTGCTAAGAAATCAGTCATACAATTTGCTTCCCTGTTGGTTTGCACAAGTATGAAATCTTCAATAAGAACAATTCTTTCCCTGCATTCCGTAATAAAAAAACCTTCAAGAATGTGAGCTACAATTGAGTATAAAGAACATGCAATAATTGAACGAGCGTCCACTTTCAAAATGACTTCTTTACATTTTAAAAAATCAATAATACAAAAACTCAATCTTAAAACCTCGTAACTCCACAAGGCTAGTCTCAGCCCAACCCACTCTTTTGCAACTACCCGCTAATCAAGCTCCTCTAAAGTCCCTAGCATCAACCATCGCACCGCACATTTTTGGATTTCTCAAACAACTACGTACATCTCTGTTAATCCTAACATACATGGTACCTAGTGATTGTAATTACTAGTTACTTCACAGAAGAAAGTAGCTACAAGACTTAACATACATCCTACCTAGTTTTCTCACAGAAAAAAGATAATGTCAAACCTTAAAATTGGTTATGGCTCCAAACAAAACCAGACATGTTGAAGTTGGGATTACACGGTTGATGCATAATTTAGGAATTTTTTGTTTGTCTTATAATAATTATTATATATCCTCAAATGGGTCTAGATTAATTATTTACAATAAAACCCATCCCTTTGTTTTGGTGAATGCCAGAATTGAATTTGAAGGACTAGGGTCTAGCCATTGGACCCAAAGGATGAGTTCTCTGTTTTATTAATGCTGCCATGAATGAATGTTGTTTATGTTGATGACAACTAATTTTTCCACTATCCCCAAAACTTGTTCTATATATGAATGAATCAATACTACTACTCACTACAGAAGTGCCAGCTAGCTTGCAGCCCAATTAACTCGCTAATTTCAAAAAGGTAACACCCCTTTTGGATTTGGATATAATTACACGTCCCATCACTTAAACAATTTTAATTTCAACAGTGAATAATAATAATATGAGCCGAATAAATTTTGTCATAACGATTGAATTTCACTCTTGGAGCAGATTAACTTTTTGATATAATTTTTTAACAATTTGTAATATTTTTATAGGCACCTTAATTTCAACACTTTGTAAGTTCTATTGTGACGGAGCTCAGAGATGAGTGTTAAAGAAGTGTGGAATATTATCATGTTCAACGTTTACTTAAAAAACAAATATATGATCTTCTTTGAGAATGTTTTTTCTTTTTGTACATGTGTTTAGTAATACTATTAATTGCTTATATATGAAATACAACTAAACTAATGTCTTTAAGTTTAAGTAAATGAAATATATAAATAAATGAGTTGAGTGAGACAAAATAATAAACAAAGATTACAACTATACCATTCAATTTACACGCACACTCACATCTCAATAAAATTTGCTTAGGGCATCACATTAAAGGTTCTCACTACCTAGGGACTTATACAAGGTCCAACTTTTTAAAAAGACTTTCAATGAAGGATGACCTCTTTTTGGTACAGGTAAATAGAAGTCCAGCCTCTTGGGTCCCTCTTAATCATTATTTTTATTTATTTATTATTATCAACAAATCACATAACGACATCTGTATTGTAAATATATAAATATAATTTGGTGAAACCGTTAATATGTATAATTTTTTTTTAAAAAAATGATGGAACATATACAGACTCAAATTGAGCTTCATGAATGTTGATACTCTTATGCTATCCACTGAATTCAAATATTGTGTTACAATTTCATTCATAATTTTTTTTCGAACTGGTAAGCATAACTTTTATTACTGAAGAGAAATTACAAAAAAAAAAAGGCTCCTTAACAATGAGTACTCGAATGACCCGAGGTCCAAACGACCCCAAATAGTCCTATACAAAAGGGAAATACATATGACAAAAAATCATAGAAGGATTGGGTGTTACCTAATCGAGCAAACTGAGGGCCCTTGGCAAGCCATCCCCCTAACTTGTACCACTGTACCTATATCGAAATCAACCTCAAACTGAATCAGACCTTTAAAACCAAAACGACCACGCAACCTGATTTTACCGCAGAAGCCGCTCACATTTTCTTTCACTCTTGGCTGACCAAAGCCCCCAAATTTGCATGTCAGCACACCTCGTCGAACCAGCCTCCATCGAATTTGGCTTTGCCATAACCGCAATCTCACTTTTCGTTATCATCGCTCAAAGCACCACTTTTGTCAAACCCAAACCACTACGAACGAGACAATCACTACAACCCAAGATACCATAAAAGTATAACACTCGTACGAAAGACAGACCGTTTAGATTCGAAATCCTAACCTCCCCAAAGAGCTGCGCCGCAACCGCCGCTCTTGAGAGAAAGAGATCTCATTCATAATTTGATATGAAGAAAATAAATTTTGGTTTAATATTTTTGTTCTATTTCATTATTGTATTCAAAGTTAGGAAAATTTCTAACATGAAAAAATTAGAGTTTATTAAACAAAAGGAAAAAAGAAGAAGCAGATTTACTTGATATTGAAAAAGAATCAACAGTTGTCAAAGTCCAAAGCCTACTCTACACACTACTCATTACTCAACCCAACCCTCCGTTTTTCACATTTCCCAAAACCCCATCCCTACCCTTTGTTCTCTTCTCTACTGTGAAATCAGAGAACAACCCATAATCACACTTCACTCTACATATACAATGCCATTACAAAGCTTTTAGCTATTTTGTTGTTTACTATGGCTTCTCTGCTTCTTCTTCTTCGTCTTCTTCTTCTCTCTGCAACTGCAACTCCAACTCCAACTCCAATGTAGCTCGCTCCTTCCACTTCCCGCTGCGTATCTAATGGCCACGTGTCACCGCAACGACGTCGCCACCCTCGTCCTCGACCGTCCCACCCCCACCACCTCCTCTTCCCGTCAATGGACAGCCGCCGCATTCCGCCGCATCATCCTCGACGCCATCCGCTGCGGTGGCAGCTCCTACCGCCACCACAACGACGCCGACACCACACCCGAACTCCAACCCCAGCCGGTTAAGGCGCCTCCGAAATCGGAGAAGCTGTCCGATCTCCTAAACCTAGCGGAATCTCTGGAGAGGACCGAGACGGAAGGCGAGACGAAGAAGAAGGTCGAGGCCCTGGAGGAATTGAAGCGGGCCGTGAGGACTTTGCAGGCGGAGGACGCGCCGGCGAGGACCGCGGCGGCGAGCGGCGTCAGGATGCTTGCCAAGGAAGACTCCGAGGCCAGAACTACTCTTGCTATGCTCGGAGCGATTCCTCCCCTTGTAGGGATGCTCGACTCGGAAGATCACGATTCGCAAACCGCTTCGCTCTACGCTTTGCTCAATCTCGGGATCGGCAACGACGAGTGAGTTTCTTAATTCTGGCTCTCTATTGCATTGTTGATTTTGTCTGTGTCTTTCATTTTTTTCTCTTTGATCCACCATGATATTAACTGGAGTGTGCTTTTCTTCAGCATGTGTTTTTTTTTACTTTAAATTAATAATTTATGAAAACAATTTTTTTTTCTTTTTGATGTTGTTGGTGAAATTTATTTTGGAAACAGAGATAATAGAAATTTGCTGGACAAGTCATTTTCCTAGTTTGTATGCATTGTTTTCTTCTACAGTTGTGTCTATTTCAACTCTGTTTTTATTGCATTTTTATCATAATTGTATTGCAATTTGATTTGCCTGTGTCTTGACAGGTAGTTGCATTGTTGAATAGACTTCTGAAACTAATCTTCTCTGTTTTTTGTTAATCCTTTTTGAAGTAACAAAGCTGCCATTGTTAAGGCTGGGGCTGTTCACAAGATGCTAATGCTTATTGAATCCCCAAATGCTGTGAACCCCTCTGTTTCAGAAGCAACAGTTGCAAATTTTCTTGGCTTGAGTGCACTGGACTTGAACAAGTCGATCATAGGATCTTCGGGTGCAATCCCTTTTTTGGTAAAAGCCCTAAAGAATTTGGATGAGAACAGCAGCCCCCAAGTGAAGCAAGATGCTCTGCGAGCTCTCTACAATCTGTCAATCCTTCCTGCAAACATTAGGTTTATTCTAGAAACTGATTTGATCCCATTTTTGATGAACTCACTGGGAGACATGGAGGTAAGCGAATGGATCCTCTCGATTTTGAGCAATGTGGTATCAAACTCAGAAGGTAGGAAGGCAATCAGTGCCGTAAAGGATGCCTTTGTGATATTGGTTGATGTGTTGAATTGGACTGATTCACCCGAGTGCCAAGAGAAGGCATCTTACATATTAATGGTAATGGCACACAAAGCATATGGAGATAGGCAAGCCATGCTTGAGGCCGGCATTGTATCTTCCTTGCTTGAGTTATCGCTCATTGGTAGTACATTGGCGCAGAAGAGAGCTTCTAGGATGCTGGAAAGCTTGAGAATCGACAAAGGGAAGCAGGTTTCAGAGCACTATGGTGGGAATTTGGACGCAACCGTGTCTGCTCCTATTTATGGGTCTTCATCATCTTCTGCAAACCCAAACGGCAGTTCGAAGGATAGCTTATTGGAGTATGAAAATATGATGAGTGAAGAGAAAAAGGCGGTGAAGCAATTAGTCCAACAGAGTTTGCAGAACAACATGAGGAGAATTGTGAAGAGGGCCAATTTGCCACAAGATTTTGTCCCCTCCGACCACCTCAAGTCGCTCGCAGCAAGTTCTACTTCAAAGAGCTTACCATTTTGAGATAGGGATTGGTGGAGATTGAAGAAACTAGATTAAGAAGTTAGTCTTCTTTCCATTATCTTATGCTCTTGGTTGCTTCTTCCGGTCCAATTTTAGTTAAATGCAATATCATAACCACGTATAATTTTAATGTCTAAGAAGTTGGAAGATTAGATCACCAGTCATACAAATTGCTTCTTTGAGAATTCTCTTTTTTTTTTAACATCACTGTACTTATTCTCTATTAAATATCGAAAATCAGACCAGCCAAAGTCTTTGTTTTTAAGTATTTAAATTCTTCTCCTTTTTTCCATAGAAGCTTTCCACTCAGTGTGGCATGGCATGGAATGCAAATCGGGAAGCTCACAAGGGTTGGTATAGTATGAGGGTATACGGTATACCTATAATGAACGGGTCGGTTTGAACCCATAAGTACAGTTTGGTCTACCCCTTTGGCCATATTCTTTATTGATACTTTAATATGCATATGATACACCGCCATGTTGGAATGGGGTGTCGTCATTTTCCTCCGCATAGAAACAAGGACTATTCACTGTTTTTTTCATAACTGGAACAGGAATCTTTCTGCTTGGTTCATTTTCAATTCTGACTTCTGGGTTTGTAGATTTCAGCTCAGGGTGTTTAGATTTAACATAGGAACAAGGACCATTCATCGTGTTATTTATTTTTCCTCTTCAGCTGGACTCAGGAATCTTTCTGCTTGGTTCATTTTCAATATTTTCAGTGTTGACTTTTGGTTGTAGGTAGGAAGTTTACTAGGCTTATGCTGCAATGCTGATATGCTATCTATGCAGTGAGAACGTGGGTTGTTATTATTTGATTATTAACCCGTCTTTATTATCTTAGATTAGTTTGGCAATGCATTGACCTTCTTTGCTATTTACTATTTACAGATCAAGAGAGAAGGGGCTTGCTAGGAAGAAGAATCTGAATCTGAACCCGAGCTGGTCTTGCAAATAAAAATCATGCCATTTCCTGCCACTAGGTGTATGTGTATATATATATATTTATATTAGAATATTAAGTGATGCTGAATGTGGGATTTAGTTATTTTGTGATGTGTTACTAAAATAGCACTGTGAGGTAGCTTATTTTGTCTTTTGGCTTGATGAGATGAGGAGTATTTTGTTTGTGTTGGTGTAAATATATGCACTAGTTTTTGGAAATTTATTTTAACTGGCAATCTGATATTATGGCATCACCTTATCACCCAACTGTTTTTAGGGTATATGATTATTGTGAGGATAGAAGATGAAAATGAAATGAGTCAAGGTACAAATTCATTTTGACACTGATTTGGGTGGTGAGTGAGGAATTAATAATGTGGTTGTGCCAAATTTGTTGGAGAAGTATAATAGCAAAATGAATAGATTGAGTTGGAGTGTGTAAGGATTAGTTTAATGTGGTTGTGGGTAGATGTTATTATAGCAACAATGCATGGTCCTATTTAATTATGTTTTGGTGAGGACAAGTATAGGTTTTTATGGGGAATGAAAGTGTAGATGTAGATGGAGAAATGGAAAGAGTTGGGTGTAGGGTTTGTTTGTTGAGAGAGTTAGTGAGCGGTTTGAGTAGTTCCTTCCTTTAAAGATTAATGAGTGGTTTGTGTTGTCAGAGTGGATACAATTTATATAAGGTAAATGACCCGGAATAGTGCATGAACTTTCGTGCTTCATTCCAACTAGGTCTTTGATTTTTTTTTTTTAATTCAAAATAGTACATGAACTTTCGTGTTTTGACTCAATTTAGTTCATGAATTTTCGTGTTCCGATTCAACTTGGTCTCTGAACCATTTTTTAACCCAATATGGTTCTTAAACTTTCAATTTGGCCCATAAATTTTTTTTAGCCCAATAAGCTCCAAGTGTAAATACCATTTTTGGGTCAATATTTTAAAGTTTATGGGTCAAATTGAGTTAAAACTCGAAAAATCTATAGACTATTTTGGGCTTATAAAAAGTTGAGGAATCAAATTAGATTGAACACCAAAATTCAAAGATCAAATTGAGTTTTTTACCTTTCCTATAATGATAATAGAAATAGGATCATTGAATTCAGTTTGTCCTCTTTTTGTATTTCCTCAATTTGGTACATTTTAATGCTTCCAACCAAATGGTTATCATTCTATTTATAGCACATTAGTTAGGGTTTTATATGATTTGTAGAATCTGAAATGATAGATGTTAATAATAATTCACTTATTTTTGGTTGGTAACAAGAAATAAAGAGTTGGATTGGAAAGTAATGAATAGTAGCAGTGAGTATGTGGTGGTCCTTCATATTATTATTATTATTATTATTATTCATATAGCACTCAAACCCCACCTCCTTCCTTCTTCTCCATGATTCACGTGTTTTGTCAATTCTATTATTGATAGTAATTTTAAAAACAAAATGTAAGCAATGTGAGATACATGTATGTCTCACATGTTTAGGATTTCTGTATTACTACTTCTTCGTATGTCTTAAAGTAATCGTATAACGTTAAACCGTATTAAACTAATTTGGGTTATGATCCGTGACATAACACAAACACAACGTGAATTTATATATTAGTTTGGATTTAGCATAATTGAATTCGCGTTGACTAACGCAAGTAGTAATTTTCATTTATTCAATTGAATTAAATTACTGCCATTGAAGTATATCTGTACAAGCAATTTTTGTTGATATATTTTATTTTGGGAGTTGAAATCTAATTGATATTTTTAAATAAAAACACAGCTAAACAGTATTGGCCACCGACAAATATAAATGGAGGGAAGGAAGGAAGGACCTTCTTTCGTAATTGTCTGGAAATTGAACTAAGAGCTTACTGTCAAATGCAATTTTGTGCATAAAGTCAAAGAGATGTACTAATGATTCATTTGCATTTCTTTTTCCAACTTTAACCTAGTTTGAAACTTTGACTTAGCAGTCTGGTGAGGGAAGAGCCCCTTTGGTAACTGAGAACGTGTTTGGGACACTCGTGTAAATATGTCGGTAGATAGCAACAAAACGATAAGATAGTTACATACATTTGTAGGTGAATTAAAATAGTGAATGTACCAAATCTTATCGGTGTTCCTTCTTTTGCTCGGATTCTAGTAGCTAATAGGCACCTTTGTGTTATCAGTTTTTTTACTACGTTTTGTTCAAAGCGAGGTTTCAACGCTTGGTTGTTATGTCAAGATTTCGTTTTCAACAAAGGTTTTGGTGTGGTTTTTTAGGAGTCCGGCTAGCTTATATATTATTTCTACAAAATGGTGGGCCCTAAATACCTATTAGTCTCGTTTGCAGGTCCATTCTAATGAATTTTCAAACCGTACATATAATACTTGTGTTTTTTTAAAAACTATCATCGTGTTTTAGCTTTTGCCACACATTGAATCACCGTAATGACACGACCACATTGTTTGGTATCTAATATTCACAACTATCCAACTTAATTATCTCTAATTACCAGTGAGTACATTAATTGGTAGATATTGGATGGTATTTGTTTGTTTTACTATATAACATGCATTTTTGTCGTACAGAAAATTATCAAAACCAGGTCGAGGTCGAGGTTGAGGTTGATTTTGCAGATGAAGATACCCAAATAATATTGATGATTGTTAACTTCTCAACTGTGCCTTTGTTTCCAAAATTGAATTATTCATCATTTCATTACCACATTGTACATTTTGGGAGTATAGGTCGGTGCCTAATTCAAGAATATGTAACAAAACCTGTTGCTATATGTGCTTCTTTTTCTATAGATCTGGTCCACTTCTTCAAATAACTAGAACATAAATCTGCTTCATGGGACCATTATGAGATGTAACAACTCTAAAATATTCAGCCGACTAATCTGAAACAAGTAGGTATGGTAGGAGAGATGTTGTGTATACAAGTTCAAAGGTAGAGGAGACCGAGAATGCGGTAGAATATCGTAGGTTTGAAGAGCGCTAACGCAAGTTTCGACGACACTGATTATGTGTCGGGTTTGTACAATTTTTCAAGCGTCATTCATGGGTGTAGGCATTTGGGTTGAGTCATATAAATGTGTGCCTGTAAACGGTTGTGCACCTTCACAGCTTGTATCAACTTCATGTATCCTATTTTGCGTGCTTTGAAAAGCACAAACACGAGTGGCAATGTGGTTAATTGTGTGCCGAATCTTTTGCAACTGAAATCGATCTTTTTTATAAATGTAACATGCGGACATAAATAAAAAGTGTGACATGTTGTAGATAGAAACAAAACAAAAGTATGATAAAAGGCTCACTTGTTTTGGAATCATGGTTGTGGCCATGCATGTTGCTGTAGGGTTCATATTGACCCACCACCACCACCACCTTACTAAACCAATTATTCATCAATCATGAATTCATTGTAATAAAATGGGATAAAAATAAAAGTACCAACGAGAGGCTTTACACATGGGTTTTTTTTATACATATAAAATTTTATTGAAATATACTCTAATATGTTTTGGAAAGTCAAATATTTTACCATCTATACAAGTTCTACATTAAAAAAAACACTTTCTCAAACAGCTGGTTTTGTAAAACTGGATCCCACGCATCATTTTCTATTTTTTTACTAAAATTATTATCTTTTTTTTTTTAAATACATATTTGTGTGAAAAAACAAACAAGCAAACAAAAAAATAATAATTTTGAATATTTTTTTAAAAAAATTATGAATACTTTAGTTCATTGTTTTAGTAATTTTTTTTTTCTCTTTTTATTTATTTTTAATCTTATATTCTCTTTCATTGGGTTAT
>JAYMTA010006427.1:0-10426 GCA_036897625.1 Pelargonium cotyledonis
CCTCCAAAAAAGGAGACAGACTCATGTATATTGAATGAAAATTGAGCCACCGCCGATCAACAAACAAATCGACGGTGGCTCAAAAGAGCACTGGAGAAGGAGATCTAGGAGTGACGGCGGCTAGGGTTTCCAAAGCTAGGGAGGAAAAGAGATTATTGCACTAATTTGTAAAGTTATTATATGTTCTATTATTTTAATAATACTTTTTTCACTATTCAATAGTTTAAATAAATATCTATTATTTTTTATGCAAAGAAATTGTTCTAATATAAATGAGTATATGCAATTTTATGCATTCTTTCTTATTTGCTTTTTTAATAAAATAATCATAGTAGAATCATCAACACATTTTACAAGAAAGATCAAGACATAATACTTTGGCTCAAGTACTTCTTGGCCGTACACGTGTCCTTCATCTACCCACTTGACACATAATTGATTGATTAATGATAGTTAACATCATCATAACCTTAGAAATTAGAATCCATATCCATCCACACTTTTTGACCTTAATGGTTTCATTTTCTTGTTATCTTTTAATCTTTACCACCCAAAATTACGACTCTGTATGTTATGCATGCATGGGCATGGCTGTATTGCACCAACCAATTTCAATCAATATTCATCTCTAGCGAGCTATAGTTACCACAATTTGGATCTGAACTAACATACACCTAAAATTCAACTCATAGATTGGATCGAACTCACATATTATATGTACATCCCACAATTTGATCATTCCAGTGGTCCTTAAACTTCCACCTCATGTTGATCGGGTTAGACATTTTATAAATCAATCTGACACCCGAATTATCAACTCTACTATATATATAACGTATCAAGTTGACTAATGTATCTTACTAGTCATTTGATTTGGTGATGAGTTTGAGATAACATTTGGCAATGCCGTTGGATTTGAAGAAGCATACATGCATGAATGCAAATGAGCTATAGGTTTGATTTTAAATAAAAGTAGGAAGTATATATAGAGAATCATATAGGTTTATTACAATGAAAGGAGGAGCAAAAGAAAAAGGACAAGCACAAGAGAGTAATAGTAAGAAGAATCATCTTTTGTTTAAGCACATGACCTCTTGATTCTCTCTTTCAAAGCATCTCTCAAACACATATATATTTTTTTTTTCTAACATTTGTTCTTCTTTTTACCTTTATTCCCTTCCCTCTCCTTGAACTCACCTCTATATGATCCTCATTGTGTTCACAAACAACCATCTTCGCTCTTTTTGAAACCCAACAACACAACACAATCTTAGAAAAGATCAAACGCAAAACTAGCTCGCAAGAGTCCACACACCCTCTTTTCCTGCTCTTGTTTGTTCCCACAAGCATACTCTCATCATTTTCATTTCGGTTCATTCCATTCCATTCCATTCAAGCATATGATTTAAAACTCATTTTGATCATCAAGAACAAGGACGAGAATTACCTTAATGTCGTCTTCCTCGGAGTTCGGACTTGACTGCAAGCCCCAATGCTTCTCCATGTTGCTCAAGTCCTTCGGAGACCAGGCTCACAAGCTCGAAGACTTCCTCACTCGCCTTGAGGAAGAGCGACTCAAGATTGATGTCTTCAAGCGCGAGCTTCCCCTTTGCATGCAGCTTCTCACCAATGGTAAGTATATATAAACATATTGCTTTCTTTATCTTTGAAATCAAAGTAAAGATTAGGTTTTTACCAATTGCGAACTATCTGATCATCAGCTGTGGAGACTTCAAGGCAACAACTACAGGTCTACAGAGGAAACAAAGACCAATTAGGAGCAACAAGACCGGTTCTTGAAGAGTTCATGCCTCTCAAGCTGTCAAGCTCCGAAGCATCGGAGAAGGCTACAAATGTATCTGATAAGGCTAATTGGATGACCTCTGCACAGCTGTGGAGCCAAGCAAGTGATGTAATTATCAGCAAAGAGGAATTGTCACAAACTGATCATAAAGATCAAACAGATGGTCCAAAGCTGGCTCTGGACAACAAGCAGAGAAATGGAGCTTTTGTTCCATTTTCAAAGGAAAGGAACATGTGTTCCCCTAATTCTATCCCTAATTTTGTAAGGGCTCTTCCTGATTTGACTCTCAACAACTCAGTGGGTGAGAGTAAGGACACAGAAGACAAGAAGCAGAGTAGCAATATTGGAGGTGGAGTGGCGACTGAGCAAGGGAAAGGAAGTGGTAATAATCCCCAAGAAGCCAAAGCCATAGCCAATAATAACAATACCAACAGTTCAAACACAACTCACAGGAAGGCAAGAAGGTGCTGGTCCCCTGACTTACACCGCAGATTTGTTAATGCTCTTCAGATGCTCGGTGGTTCACAAGGTATATAAATGTGGTCTCAACTTCTCAAATCAATCTCCAAGACCTGAAATTTATCATAAACAACATAAGATTCAAGAATCATGATTTAGTAATGTTTTGACATGTTTGTGTAATCCATTTCAGTGGCAACACCAAAACAAATCAGGGAGCTAATGAAGGTTGATGGATTGACCAATGATGAAGTTAAAAGCCATTTGCAGGTTGGTACCAGAGACATGCAAGAATTGAAAGAACTTTTTTTTTTTTTTTTAAATACTGCAAAATGCATATTCAGGTTCAGAGAAAATACTTAATACAAATGGTTTTGTTCTGTTTTGTTTCAGAAATATAGGCTTCACACAAGAAGACCAAGTCCAAGCCCACAAGCAGCTGGAGGTCCGGAGCAGCAGCTGTTTGTTGTAGGTAGCATATGGGTCCCACCAGAGTATGCAACTGCAGCCCACCACCCCGGCGCCCCCACCCTTTACGCCACCCACCACCACCCTTCCTCAGCTCACTTCTGTAATCCACAAGAACACTATTACACTGCCGCGGCAGCTGTAACTCAGGCGCCACCTCAATTGCACCACAACACCATGAACCAGCAAATGCACCTGTACAAAGCGACATCACAGACGCAGAGCTCGCCGGAATGTGAGATGCGGGGAGATGGGGACAGGTCGGAGAGCATTGAAGACGGGAAATCAGAGAGCAGCAGCTGGAAAGCCGACAGCGGGGGAGAGAGAAAGGGGTTGGCAGCGCTGAGGGAAGACGGAGAAGAGAGCAATGGGAGTGATATCACTCTCAAATTCTGAAGAGAAGATCATGGGTTTCTTGGAGGATGACAGTATTGGCTTCACTGTGCCAAAAACTACTAATTACTTTGATTAATTTTTAATATTATGTTAAAACAGGTAATTAATTAAGAGAGGGTAAAAGGGGACATAATGGAAAAAATGAGTGTCTTAATTGTTTTCCTCATTTTGTGTTGTAATTATCTGATTTGATGTCTTCAGACTCTTGACTCCATAAATTGATAATTAGGATTTATTTGATTTTTCGTGTTTTATGTCAAGCCACCCCAAGCTAACACATGACATGTGTGTACTTAATGTTGTGCATCTAGCCTTTTTGTGTGTGTGTGTGTGTAAATTGTTACTATATAGTGTGCGAGTAATACAAATTTGAACTAGAGAGGACAACAAAAACGACAAAACTTTCTTTCAATTCTGTTCTGGTGTATGTATAGATCTTAGGGTAGTGTACATATGGCTATGACTAGTCAAAAGTTCATTTCAAGTTGCAAGAATCGTACTGCTTCACTGGTAATTGATACAACTAGTATGGAATAAAATCATGTCTTAGCAACTATTAGCAATAAGTAGAGGAATAAAAGCCATATAGATTTGGAGCTTTTGATGATAAACATGCCTAATAAGAATACAAGTTATGTTTGCATGACAAATAATGAGTGATGAAACTGGCAACCAGCTTCCTACAGAATAAAAACAGATCCTAGTGCATAGAGAAGATTAATTTTGAAAAAATATATAAGAAAAAAGTCAAATGTTATGCTGGCCAATTAGGCCACTATACAGGGAATTTTCAAGTGTCAGTCATGACCAGACAAAGATATCAGGCTGAAAGTGACAAGATCATCGCATGAAAATGCAATATTATTTGGGATTCAATGAAGTGAGCATTTCCAAAGCATTAGCACAAAAATACCTCACTAAATCCTGGTGCGCATGACATTATTTGCATGGTTGCAAATGCATTAGTATCAAATGCAGCAAAGACACTGACCTGGAGTTCCTACTCAGAGCTTTTAAGTCTTTCATTGCAATTCCTTGCTTGCTGAAAGCATTTACAAAGTTGCACATTAGCCACACAGAATAAACACATTAGTTCAGGAGAGTTTCCAACAGGTCAACTGATAACCACAGAATTGCCTTGGTCAATAACGAAGGATAATACTAGCAAGATGACTATATGCAAAAGCTTCACAATAAGTTGCTATGCTCTGTCAAAACAAGAGAGTCAATGGTGGTGAGCTTACCATATTCATGATAATCATCTGTTGAATCTGATGAAAGATCTTCATCTTAGATCTGGGCAAACAGCATAAAAGAGAAAGAACGAAGCATTGAAAACAGAACTATACCAAACACATTTTGTTATCCTTGAGAATGCCATAATGAAGAGCCTAGATGTGAATCATGAAACATGATGCAAGACATCCACATTGGCATGGTGCAAGTACAATATATATGGTGTGACCGAAACAGCAAGAAGTATTTATAATATTTCCTAATAATCAATCATAAATCCCTAATTTATATGGCCTGCGTTTTCTTGGTGTTTATGTTATCCCAGAACTACACAAATGATTGGTTTCCAGAATTGGCTGAAGCAAATTATGAATTCTAATAATCAACAATCCAATTGATACTGTTTTCTTGACTGGTGCTGCTTATCCTTGTCAACGCTAGCTTCTACCACTAACATTGCTTCTGTCCATCTCCCTAACTTGATCATGGTTCCTGCTGCTTTCACGCTCATCATCTCAAAATCTATCCAATATATGATCCCTAGTTTAATTGTGAATCTGTGATCACATCCAGGTTCATACCCACAATCTATGTCCTCTTCACTATCCCAAGAACAATGAATCATGCTCCCTACACAAATCAATTGTTCCATTCATTTTCCAATCCCTGTCAGTAACATTACATTATAAAGCTTTCTGAACTGAGATATTTGATCTCCCGCCTCTTGTCCTTACTCCATTTACCTTCATAACTTGTTCATCAAGCAAAAAAGAAAAGGTTATACATTTTAACCAAGGTACACCTAAAGCCTTGTCGACTGAAATTTGATCTCTCACCTCTTGTCTTTACTTCATTTACCCTCATAACTCATCCATCAATTGAAAAAAGCAAAAAATTTACAAATTTTTAACCAACATACAATAGAAAAAGAACACTCATTAATAAGAGATTAAAAATAAACTACTAAAATAAACTAGCCTAGATTGCTCATGTTCCTCTAACTTAATCATCCATCTCACACACGCCAACAAAGCCCCACTAATTCATTCAGTACGTAGACAAAAGACCTGCAAAAAAATTTCACCAATCCTTTACTCTATCAACACGATCCAATCAAAATTACCCCTAAAAAACTCAACCGGAAATGCAACAACAGAAACAAGCATTCAATTAATTTGAAATCGGAAATGCAAGCTCGGAGTTGAAATCTATCGCACAAATTCACCTTCCTGGACAACCAATTCTACACAAACAACCAAACTCCAGCAATGATTTGCAGGACAATTTTCGATTACAAAATTAAGCAAAAAGCAACTGGTAGGAAGAGGAAGTGGCTGACCTTGACGGAGACGACGGCTCCGTACAAACTGAGGACTCTCCGGAGGCTCTCTTCTGTACACTGACTTCTCTTCGTCTTCGAGCTCTCTCTGCCAAACGTTACAATTTCAATTTTCACGTTGCCTAATAGCGTGGTTTTGGGCCTGATGGGCCTGCATCAGAGGTGTTGAGCTTGGGTGATTGGGTGGGTCCTTGGTTCGGTCCGACCGGGTTAACCGTAGAGCTACTCCTTAGATCCTTATATTATTTGATATCATGATCTAGGTAATAAAATCTATTTTTGATACAATCAAACTCCATAAATATCGGTTGACCATATATTTTATTAGAGTTCTATGACTCAGAGTATCCAATATTAAATAAAAAATTAGTCGAACGATCAAATACGATACATATGCATCTAGTTGTAGCATCATTTACAACATTTGTGTTATGGTCACACTGAAAAGACTTATAATTAAGTGAGATGTGGTCCAGGCCGAATTGTTGGACTTTGTTGAATTGCGATACAATAGGTTTGGTATGGTCTTCAATCCTATTTTTACAAAACTCTTCTATTCAAACCTTTCATTTTTAATTTTTATTTGTTTATAAAATAAACGTATAATACTTTAGGTCAATTTGTTTCTAGTTTACCAATAAATCAGCTATAGTAGTATTTTTTTTTTCTGAACATTTAATACAAATTGGAACCATTAAATTTATTTTAGTCCGATTTAGTGGAATTGACCAATAGCTATGCACACCTTATCTATAATGATGATTAGATGGTTGATTAACAAACCTTTGGTATAGATGCAAATGCATCTAGCTAGAATCAACAATTGGAAAATGGAAACCCTAGATAGCTAGAGGCCAATGTCACCAAATTGTGAAGAACATGAAGTGAGTGATCAAATTGATTGCTACTCTTTTGAACAATGATTTTGACCAAAAGAAAAAAAGATTATGGGGCATGTCTAGGGACTTTCCTAACAAGGTGACCCACATCATTGGAAAAGTTGTCCTCTCATTTGGTGATTGGGATTTGGGAGGGAGGATTAGTCAATTTCCAACTGCCCAAAGTGTCATTAGCCAATAAAATCAAGATTTTTCTTCTAAACATCACCATCATTTGTGCACTAGGTTTTCTTTTTAATCAACTTAGACATGCATTTGCATTCCTACTTTCATTATATGATTCATTTCTAATCACAATTAAGCCTCATTTGTTTACTTTCATGATACTTAGCAATGAGTGTAATACTAATAATTTCAAAACTATGTCTCTTATATAATGATTATATAAACAATATTTCTTTCTAATACACATGTTCTTTTTTCATTGGTACTTTTAAAAGTCAAATGAAAAATCAATATGATTTGACACCAATGAAATGAATTGTGAGGGGGAACCGTATGTGTTACTATTTATTCATACCTTTAATGAATTGTGATGGATCCCCACTTAACATATTTTCGGTGGTGGTGGTGGTATAAGAGACCACTTTGGTGCAGTAAGGTACCAAAACCCTTATATTAGGGTTAAGAGACATAGACTCTTTACTGAACACTATTGGTTCATTGTATCTACCCTTTTAAACCGTTATAAGAAAGGATTTCGGCACTTTTATGTATAAAAAAATAAATAAAAACACATAAAAAAAACCTTAAAGGTTGGTGGGTGAACACCTTGAGATTTAGATTAATCAATCTCGACCGCTTATCAATTCTCAAAACTAGTTTGTTTTTATTTTTAATTTTTTTTCTAAAAAAATAAATAAATTTGTACATTGCTTTGCGAAATGAGCGATTCATATTTCAGTTAGGCACTTGAACTCCTTAGTGAATCGAGCGATGCTCGTTCTAATATTTATGATTTTCAGGATATCAATCGTTAATAACTTTACGTAAAGATAGAAAAAAATTGTGATAGATGATAACATATTACTCACGATAATAATTGGTTATATAAGGTTGGTTTAAATAGAAAACACTTAATTGATGAATAGTCTTAATTGAACTTTCAAATTAATCCATCAATTCAAGAACTTGAATTTCACACACTTCACTGTGAAATGTATCCTTCCCAACATTGATAGCTCTGCCTTCACCACCCTTCTGAGTTGATTTGAAGAATATAAATGGTGACAATTAACAATGGACAGTAACATGTTATGGATCTACCAGAAATTTTATGTGGGACCATTTTTTAGCCTATGATGCTTCCTTTTACTTATAATATTACTTACATTAGAAATAAAATATAAAAAACAAAAAATGTCTTTGTCACTGAAAATTGAGTCCAACAACCTTCAATGTAAGAGAAAGTTGTGAGATCGTTTTGACGCGAGAAATTAGAGGCACATGAACGTTATAGTATGTGAAATATGTGCGCTACGTATGTGTATAGGGCTTGCTTGTTGAGTCACTCTCATGCATGCTCAATATTAATAGTTCGTTACCGCGTGTGGTTCCACATTCTCAAATTTGAAGCGTCGAAGAATCTCTTTTGAGACGTGAATTTTTTCAGTTTTACTTGACTGTCTTTTATAGTTAGAGATCAAAAACCAAGTAGAAAAAAGAGTAGACAAGTGGTCCCCACAAGTGTGAAGAGAGGTGGGGCCTATTGTAAAGAGTGGTGGGACCAAGGTGTTACAAGTTAACGGGTCACGTGAAAGTGGGTCACCCATTCTGGTTTCCTGGTTCTTTCCTCCAATCCAACTCGCCCAAACCGGCCTATCAATCACCTTCAACCATGTGAAGTTTTAAAATTCATAAGAATTTTAGAAAATTTTCGATTTCACCATTTAATATATTTTGGAAAAATAGTAAATGTATCAAGTTGTTTATAGAAACGTATTTAAACGAACAAAATTTAATTAGATTAGAAATGGAGTGATGATATGGAAATGGGTCAGCCAGCTCAACCTAGCCACATGTGAAGGAGGGACAACCCAACCAATTTATTACACTTGCACAAGTGGACCTCCATGCAATTATCAACAATTTTACGTTCGACCTGTCAGGCGGTCCGTTTCATTTGTATGCTCGTAGAAAGTCACTGCTAAATTTACGAATGACTTTTTTAACGTTTGTCTCTTTTTACGTGTAAAGTCAAGAAAAACTCGTATGTAACATGTTAATATCTATCGGTTACAATAATAGGTTGAAACTGCATCATCAAATGTGATAATAATGATTTTGATGTAGTTTTTACGGTTAGAAAATTTACTGAATCAAATTGAACATTCGTAACTAATGTTCTATTTTGTCCCTCAAAATATCTATTTTATTTTGAATTAGTATATAATTTAATTTTTGTTTTGACTTGGTTTTAAAATTATTTGTATACTTAATAATGACACATTAGATTAGACTAATGCCACTCTTTTTCTATAAAAAAAAAAACAATAGAACATTTTTGTATAAATAACTTTATTGATGTAATTTTTGAGGTTGGATGATCCACTAATTCAAATTTAAGGTTTTTTAAGAAAGTGTTTAATTAATTAATTATTTGGGTTGGGTGGTGATAAATATCATCAAAAATAGAGTATATGGAAGAGTGTGTTGTGTACATAGAAAAAGATTCCAAACCCATCATTCATCATCAATGGTGTGTGTAGTGTATGTTTGGTCAAGTGTAGCACTCTACTAGACTTTGGCCCATCTCACTCTCTCACACACATCTCCATTTCTAGAAATATCCATCACTCACATTCCATCAAAGTTTCTCCCACCACCACCTTCTTCAATGTCTATTTAATGTGTTACTTCAATCACCCACAAAAGCATAACAGGAGTATATATAGTAGAGATGAAAGTGTTTAAATGACTTTTAGTAACACTCAAGTTAATAAGATTGTTAATGTGAAAAACAATAATATTTTACCTGCAATATGTATTACGAGGTCATTCCGGTTTGTTCGACTCAAAAATTTGTTGGGTTCTAGTTTTTGCTATCAAATTTGCATATTTTTGAGTTAATTTTTGGGTTTGAGTGCAAATTACTGGCTCTAGCTAACTTTGGTAGCTTCAATTTTATTTGAGATGTGCAGTTGACAATTCAAATTTTGAGTTCAGTTTCGAAAAGAAACATAACTTAACTAGAAATTTAATGACGATTAAGCTTCAAACTCAAGGCACTCGAAATTCGATCAAAAACTTTGAGCGTTTAGGTAACAAAAGTGAATCCCACCAATATTTAGCTAAGATCGAAAAAACATGCAAACTACACTTCGTTTTGAGTTGGATGTAAGTTAAACATTTTCAACTTGAATTTGAACAAAAACACTGACGGGCAGATTTATGACTCACAAGTAACATTTGTGACGGCAATTTTCCAACACAATTCAATATTATAAGATTAGAATGGTAAAAATCTCAATTTTCTAGCAAGTACGAACTCTCTTCAAAATTTAGTTATTTTATTAGGATTCAATACTCAACCTCTCTTTTGAGATATGCACAACCCATAATGTAACCTCAGTACACACTAATTTACCAGTAAAATACCTATTTTTTTCTGCTTCCAGGTGGATACATAATTTTTATTACATAAATCACAGAAACAGGTAAATTTGTGAAACCAACTGCCAATTTACAACAAGCTACTACTTCTGCTATGATCCAAAACCCCGAACGGTGAGCTCGAATTCGGCGCAGCTTGCCAAGCCGAAGCCGCCATCAGCGGACGGCTCTCGCCGCCAAGTGTGAAGCAGCCGCGCCTTTCCGTGACCGCAT